>JBBPRJ010000305.1:0-11454 GCA_038092975.1 Chalciporus piperatoides | reverse complement strand
GATCCGACTTCTCCCTAGTTGCAGGTGGGTAGTGCGTTTCTTTACTCTTCTGCTCTCCAGCTTCCCCACAGGCGATTTCGAGGAAATATATGGCGCAGACGATACTGAAGAGAGCGAGCCCCACGCTGGAAAATGGGACGCAGTACTCACCTGTTTCTTCATCGATACAGTCAGTGTTGCCGACTTGCGATCATGCGCCCCAAGTCGGAAATACTCACATGCATCGCAGGCCAAGAATGTCGTTAACTATCTTCGTATAATTCATCGAATACTTGCTCCGGGCGGTGTCTGGATAAACCTGGGTAAGAAACCATCATGCTCGTTGGCATCATCGCCCTGGTTGTTCTGAGATCATGCATCCCAGGTCCATTGTTATGGCACTTTGAAAACAACAATACCAATGACCCTTCCGTAGAACTCGATCTGGAAGAAGTCAAAGAATTAGTACGCAAGATAGGTTTCGAGCTGAGCGTAAGTCTTCTGTCTTGAACGATGAGGCACGGATTCCTGACGGTATCGCAGGACGAGAGGACAATCGAGACGAGTTATACGAGCAACGATCAGTCTCTGCTCGGATACATTTACAAAGCTGCGTTTTGGAGAGCTACGAAGACGTCGAATTAGTTGTTAATCCGCCAGGGTCGTCTTTCAGCGTAGTCCTTCAATCGAACCAGGTCGTGAGTGCTGGTTGCGGAATGGATCTTCTCCAGGATTCTTAGGTGATCGTGCCGTCGCAGCCTAGAGCATGTGTTCCGCTTATCAAAGATCGATCTTTGAGAGTAGATTATCTCAATAACTACCGGTTCCTTGACGCCCTCACCGCCCCAGACAATCAGCCTGGTCATAATCCTTATCTCAATACTTAGTACTGAGGAACCAAGCAGGAACCCTTGCATAATCCAACATGACATCCTCGGGAGGCCTGTTCCCAACAGAGATTATCTGCCAGATTATCTCCTTCGCAGACCCACTAGACGTTGTCCTCCGCCTGCGAGCTGTAAGTCTATTGGGAGTGTTTCTGACTTCACGACAGCCTGAGCTTATCTGCCATCTGGGTCTCAAAGCAATTCCGAGAGATCACCTACGATCCCACAATTTGGAAGACACTATATGTCAACGCTCGTTTGCCTCGTCCTCCAGGACCATTTCCGCATCAATCGGCTTCGTTTCTAGAACGTACACTGATACGTTCCGCGCGGTTGGCAGAATTTTGGATGACACAGCGTATTCAAGATACTGCGATCGTGACAGTCCCAAGAGCATCCACATCAGCTTTGCCCAGGGAATCTTACAAGATGATCGCTGGACGATGGCTTCTTGGTTGCGAATTCTACAGACAGTTCGTTTTGCACGATATCGAATCGCCGATGTCACCTCCGAACCTGCAGTGGGAATTTGAGGGCCCTGTATACTGCTGGGATGCCACCTACATCACGTCCCCCAAAGGAGATATGGTTTACGTCCTATTCGGTGAGAAGGACATGCGCCACTCGCGCGCTCCGTTGTGCGTGCAATCTGGTAGTGCCATGCTGATCATCCTGATGCGTTTCATCCTACAGTAAGCTTTTAGAATTTCGGTTGAACACCGATTCGGGCGAGCTGTACGACTGTATGTCCTTGGATGTTCCTACGTGGAATTTCTGCGAACCAAGCCTGTCAATGCTCAGCTGCTATCGTGGTCCATTCATATATATTCCCAGTCAAAGTCTCGTCTTTGATACACGGACGCGAAACTTTTTTGAGTTCCCTCCATTTTCCACGGGACTTGTATGTGTTTCTCATCATAAATCGATTGGGACTTACTTATCTCACTACGTACGCAAAATCAGGATCTCCCACCAGCCAGCCTCACTCACATGATGCCTTCCTCGGTTTTAACGACGAGCACGCATATCTTTACCCTCTTCGTCCCTTTTTGCGGTGACGTGGGCCGACCTGCACTCGTCCAGGCTTTCGCTCCTCCCACCCATCCAGGACCTGCTGCCGACAACACATGTATTTTGCACCTCACTCACGAGGCAACCATGCCTCGAGATGTGTATGTCGAAAGGCTTACTCCGATCAGAGATTCCGTCATTGACCCTATCTCTGGGTCCACGAGGTTGAGGCTCATGCACACATGGCACAATAATGATGGAACAGACTTACAATGTGTCAACTTCACCCTTCCAAAGTCAGATCCTGACTTCTGTGTCCTGCCCATCTCAATCCATACGCACCACCTTTTCAGCGTCGAGAACGACGTGCGCGACACCAGGCCATCATACATTCAATTCATCGAGTCCTCCGGTCAGGAGTCTGATGATGGATATATCAGGGGACTATGTTTGAGGTCCCCGGAGTGGATACACCACTATGAAGACATGAAGACACATGAGGTCATGAAATTCACGATCGACGCTTCTGGGGATGAGTGTACGGGCACGTTTGGGGAGGTCGAGAGGCCAACGTGGAATCACATTGATGGTATCTCTCCGGGTTCACTGTTGAACTTTGATGGTGTGCGAGGAAGAATTTGTTGGTCTAATCGCGTGGACACTGATCGTTGGGACCCACCTTCTCACGTAGATATTCTTGTCCTGGACATCAAGTAGATGATCGCTGCCAGTGATGGTTACTAGTTGCTTGCAAGTCGATACAAGGAGAATGAGTAATTTAGCTTGTGGTATTTCTACCACCACCGCACGGGTCATCAGTGAATTGAGGGAGAAGATGACGGAGGATGGAATGACTTCGAAACCATACAGCATACTGAGCGCATAAGCTCGCATAAGCCGTCGAGTTTGCGGTCGACAGGTCTTTACGACCGGAAAGGCGGTAACTGATGTGTTCTTGCAAAAGAATGTCATAACATACACCCTCAGTGCCTCATCAATCTAGTCTCCCGTAGGCAGCCCCTTAGCTAGAAAGACAGTCGTTCCTATTATCATCAATCATTTTTGGGAGTATACTGGTGCCCAAAGGGCATCCCGGCGCCTATTGCTCATGCTTCCATCTTCTTTTGTCCCCTCCCCTCCCCTCCTTGATCTGCTGCTTCATCTCCCTCAGTCTCGCGCTCCTTTCGATCCCGAAACCGTCCTGGAAGACCCGCTGTACTTCCTCCAAACTCAACCCAGCCGTCTCGGGGAAGAAGAAAATGCAGAAGAGCCAGCCGAGGAGACAGAGACCTGCGTAGAATCCGAACGCGCCAGAGGGCGTGATATTGGCCATCAGGGAAAGGTAGGTCGCGTTGATGACGAGGTTGGCGCCCCAGTTGGAGGCTGTCGCGAGCGAGGTGCCGATTCCTCGGACTATTGAATAATGAACGTAGGAATTTAGCTCACCGGGCTGGAAACATTAGATTTACATTGAGTACAAACACACACCTTCGAGGCCGAATAACTCTCCCTGTTGCCATGGCACGTTACCAAGACCGCTAGCATAGGATGCGACAAAGATGATCATCGAAACCAACACGATCGCGGACCATGCTTGGGAGTAGTGCTGACCAGTGACGAGAACGTTGCCAGTGTGCTCGGTCATGACTAGATACATACTTGGGTTATGTTTGGCAGAGCAAGATCATGCGACGCTCACAATGAAATGCGATGGCAGCCAGGGTCAACCCAAAGATCATTCCCGGGGCAGACCACAACATGATTCGTCTCCGGCCGACAATATCTATCCACCTAAAAGAGCGATAAGGGCTGCGAAGCGATGGTGGAAGAGCGAGAACAAACTTGAGCGCAACCAGCGTGAAAATGAAGTTTGTTCCTGAAATGATGAGTCCAACCGCAGTCGGCTGATTAAAGCCGATCTCCTGGAAGAGCGAAGCGGAATAGTACATGAGTGTATTGAACCCACAGAGTTGTTGGAAGGCTTGCATTCCACAAGCGATGACTTGAGAGCGAAAGTATTAGAAGAACTTAACGTATGATAGGATGCGATCGTACTCAGGGCTCTTCGGTTAACTGGAATCAAGGCCATAGATGCCAATCTCTGCCAGAAGGTGGTCGAATTGGCAATCTCGATGCTTTGCCGAACCGCCGCGTGGAGAACAGTAAGCTATTTCGAGGTCGAATACATTGATGAGAAGAAAAAAGGCGTGTTTCGAAACAACAGATGAACCGACCTTGCGTTCCACTTGCTCGGGGGATGCTGTCGTATAAACACGGGAGAGCACCCGGTGAGCGGCTTCCATGTTTCCCCGTCTCACCAAAATTCGCGCTGTCGGGAAAACCATCAACGACTGACCACAGACTACCTTTGAGCCAAGAGCCGCTCACGGGATTCTGGAAGGAATGCCAATACGCCCAGTTGTATCGCAGCAGGCACCGCACCGAGGCCAACCATCCATCTCCAGCCACCGCTCACGTTCGCAAAACCGGCGTCGATACCGTACGCGATGACTTGTCCAAGGGTTATCATTACGACATTCAGTACGACCATCCGTCCCCGTAGACGCGTCGGGGAGAGTTCTTGGATATATAGGGGAGCGATACATGATGCGAGGCCAACGCCGAGACCAACCAAGAAGCGACATCCGATCTAATGCCAAGCATTCATTAAATTGATCGAGGTGACAACGGGGACGATAACCATACCATACTCCATACAGTGTGACAGACAGCTTGCCCGATGGCACCTCCCATGAAGATGAAGTCAGCAAGACCTAGGACAAGCCTACGGCCAGTCCAATCTGACATTGCACCGGCAGCAAGACCACCGAGCAGAGCACCCAGGGTCGTGGCAGTCGTGATGAACTCCTGCAGCGATAAACCAAGAAGTGAGAAGAACCAAAGGCCGAACAAGCTCGGACCTCTCACCTTTTGACCATTGGAGAGCAAGGCTGGTCCCAAATCTCCATTTATCGTCACAAGTGCACCTGAGATGACACCCGTGTCATAACCTAAACGATTTCATCAACGAACCACACTCCCAGTCAGACTATCTTGAATAGACCAGACAGAATACACACTGACCGAATAACAGCCCGGATATGGTACAACAACAGACCAGGAGCCAGACGAACCAAGTCGTGCGTTCCTCGCCTTCGATCAGCACGGCATACTCTGAAATATCGCCCGCAGCTGCACTCTGAGCAATCTCGTCGAATGCATCATGTGAGATTTTTTCGTTGACGTCTCCTGGGGACATTGGGGGGTTTTCGCCCGAGGTCATGACGATATCGTCCGGTCGTAAGAATCGTTCGGTTCAGCGGTGCCGGAAAGCCTGAGCGAAGCGCCCTTTATACCCCCGCATAAATTAAACAAGTTTTCGTGGCTCTTTCTTCACCAGGAAGGCAGTATATCACGAAGGGTATTACTTTTTCCATCAGATTCGTTGATGATGAATGAGGGTGGAGTTCACGACATTGTGGAGCATTCGGCGGACCGTCACGATACCCTGGCCATGACTGGGCCACTGCCACGTATCAGATTTTGATCAGCATGAGGAGGGTACTCACTGCTTGTAGAGGAGCGGAGGAAACGAGGAAAGCAGTGACGTACCGTACTCATTACTCCGAGTCCTGCCACCTGCGCCATACATGTGGGCGGCGGAAAGTCTCAGACATGGGCTTCCAGTGACCGGGCGAATCACGCCTGGAATCGAACACTCAGGGAGAAAATGCGACGATTACAAGGAAGCTACGCATCTAATATATTGATACAAAATAATGTGATGCTATATATCTAAACAGTTCCAAGAGACGAGCGAGAATCCAACCAGAACGAGCAACTTAAGAAATCACAAAACAAAACTCATCGCATCCCGATCATCTGCCCAGAGCCTTGCGTACTCCAAACACAGTCGATAGACGTACGCTACGTAGCGGATAAGCAATGGTTCCGAGTAACGCGGGTCGACGAACCTTCCATATCAACTGTGCGCCCAATGGTCTTTTTCCACTGCTTCCCAGCACGCGCTATTCGGCGTAGTTGGCCGTCTCTTTCTTTCCCGAGGGCTTCCCATTCGGGCGTCATGGGTGAGGTTGCATTTGCGAGTTCGATTGTGGAAGGTGATGGGCCTGAAAAGTATGCATGGATGTTGTAGATTTCTGCGTAGGACGAGGACAAGGGTATATAGTGCAGCCTTGAAGTGCGTCAGTCCAATGACTACTTGATGAGGACGGTCCGACGTACCACGGTTGCAGCCAATCCGAGAAAAATTCCTTGTAAACAGTCGATTTAATCACGGCGCTATCAGATGCCATCAAGGCCAGAAATCTCCCAGAGTAAGACATGCCATCCAAATCGACTAGGTATTTGTAGGTCCAATGTTTTCCGAGTGGTACAGAATTCGCAAATCGGTGAAGTCTTCTCAGTTCGTCTTCGCCGCCGGGATAATCACCAACAGAGGAGACAAATGCGACGTCCATGATATCGTTATTTAGGTCTTTGGCCGGGACGATGGTTGAGACGAAAGTTTCGGGCTTCGAAGGTGCTGAGTAGACGACGGTCAGGTTGTCGGCGGAACTTTCGTGAACCATACGGAGGAACCTGATTAAAATACAGTCTTTCAGAACAGCGAGAACGATCCCGGAAAGACTGTACCTGTGCCGCTGATAATATGGAGAGAACCCTGGAGGTGTGCTCCCGCCTCCAGTCGTGGCACCACGCCAGAATATTCGATCACTCTTCTGATCCCAAGGGACTTCCATGACATCAAAGTCTTGGACCTCCTCCTTGACAGTATCCCATGCATAAGTATATCTAGAGCTCCCTCTATGATAGTAGTGGCTGGGTATCCTGATATCCGCAAACCCGTTTGCTTTCGAAGGGGAAAACACGGGATAAAGAACTGAAGCGGTCCGCCAATCGGAAAAGAAGTGTCCCTGAGCGTAATGAGCCCACGGGTTTTCGCAGAAGTCGAAATCATGATCAAGGGTCTTGGCAAAGGAAAGGGTATCGCTTTTGCCTCCCGATTTTGCCAAGGGTGCGCTTTGTCGAAGAATATTAGGGTTCCTGTACGAGCTGAATAGTTGACGTGCCGCAGTACCGGGAGGGCAAGTGCGACGGTAAGTATCCCATACACTTCCTTGACCTTCCCAACTGGGAGTAAAGTGACCCAGCATCGATGTTACGCCACCTGCGAGGTCCATGAGATATGGGTGGTACACGAAGCAACAAAATCTTACCAGAAGAATCTTGCTGTGTGAGGTTAGGGTATTTCAAATGTTCCCAAGGAACTAGCACACGACCTTCAGCTTTGGAATTGATTGGCAGGTCCATATTGGGCAGCTAGGAGGTGAGTAAGATCATTTCCCAGCAAAAGACATGCACCTCCTTACTTTGTGTTGGAACTTTTCAAGAAGATCACGGAATCCACCTGATCTGTGACCACGTTCGTCGTCTACATACGCTTTTTTGATGGCTACGTTGAATACTTCTCCGTCTTCGATGCGAACGAGGTCGATGGAGGGTAGATGCCCCATCTAAGGAATCAGCTAAGCAAGCATTATCATGAGAAAGCCAGATTACCTGGTATGCTCTCCGACGCAACTCTTCGCCGCTCAAAGTCCAGAATGGCTCGAGGTCCTCGACTATCGCATCGAATTCATCGACCAACTTGACGTTGTTGGCCTTTGCAAACTCCCACCACTCGCCGAATCCTCGAGGGGGGTCACGGCCATAACGACGTCTGTACTCTGCCACAGCCTCGGGGAGCGTCTTGCTCTGTTTCTCGAGCAGCCCCTTGAAAGACTCTTCCGCCTCGGACATGAGCGTTGGTATCGGGTGTTCGATAGTGCTTGCTCCAGAGTGTCGAATGAATGAAATCCATTCAGAAGTTGACTTGCGAGATGTTGATTGTTTCGGGTCAAGGGAGGAGCGACCATGTCTGCTAGCGAACAGCCCTGTGAGCATGAAGAGGACAAACACGCAGCCAAGGAATATCCATCTGCCATGGCGTTGATCTGTAGTTCGCATCTTACACGAAGCTCTATGAGCTTGGAACGGTTGGGAACGTCAAGTTGACGGACTGAAAGGAAGAATGCAAGTCAGACAAGGGCGCTATTAATACGAAATTATAAAACCGATACTTGGGTTATGTGCGACTGGTCCGTGCTCGTCGACCTCGTCGTCTTCCGCGCTGTCGCCGTCGCCGTCGCCGCTGTCCTCGACGTCGACCGCCACTGGTGCGGTCCTCACGTGATTTCAATTTGGAGAGGGAACCCGAAAAGGCAAGTATGTTAGCGTGGTCCTTGAGTTTGGCAGCGGAACGTTTACGCCTGATCACCTTTGTCGTTCTGCCATGTCTTCGCCATACCCAAGAACTTCGCCGCAGTCAGTTCCATCACCCCGAAGACCGTACTGTATCGCAGAACTCGCAGATCGTGCTACAAACAACATATGGGACCCCTCAAAGGGTTTGAAGCAGTGGCTGAAAGCCGCTGATGGATTCCGCAAGGCAGGCAGGGCCTACCACCAGGCTGGTGACCTCGAGGCAGCATTTGTAGAGCTTGCGAAAGCAGCAACCATCGTTCTTGAGAAGCTTCCTTCACACAAGGAATATTACTCCCTTTTGAATGCAACCCAGCGTCATAACCTCGGTCTCGTGAGTACCCATGTTCAGCTTTCGTTGGCGATCAGAATGATGGCTCAATTTTCGTGCGGGCTGCATGTCGAGCTCCCGTAACAGTTCTATCGCCTGACGTGTTCCTACAATCGTGTGCATCTCGAAGCTAATTTATTTCTTCTTCCGGTACAGAACGGACAAGACATCCTCGCAAATCTCGGCGAAATAAAACCGATTCTCGTCGATCGTTACGAACGTTGGGCCGCTCAAAATCCAGAAGAAGCTGCCGCTATTCGTGCCGCCCTAGACTCAGGCGGGAGAAGGCAAGACGATTCCCGAAACGATCGGTATTTCGACCACGACGAGTCAGGATGGCAGGCTCATGAAGCGGCGAGGCGTGAGTCTGGGCTGAAGCGTGAAGCCTCCAGGAGAGGGGAAACGAGACGAACAAACGACGAACTGTATAGAGCAGTCGAACAGAAGACAGTAGGGCAACAGCCTCGCCCGCAGATCGATACGGAAGCCAACAGAAAGAGAGAGGATGCTCTAGCAGCCGCGAGACGAGCTGCGACCGTTTCTCGAGAACCTTCGCTCATCAGACGAGACAGGTCAGACAGGTCAGGGTCGGAGCCAGTGACCCCAGTAAGCGGAGAGGAACGGGAACGACGGAGAGAGCGGGAGCGAGGACGTGAAGATATGAGGAGCCATCAAGAGGAAGCGAGGATTCGTGAGGAAGAAACCGCGCGGAGACGGAAGAGAGAGCAGGAAGGTATCCTGAAACGTCAGCAGGAAGCAGAGACTGCGTCTCGCGCAGCTCGCCACAGCGTCGAGCCCTCACCTACATATGCTTCTCCCCCAATCCAATCTCACCAGCACAATCAATCATCATCAAGGCATGGAGTACCTACCACCGTTCCACAATCTATGCCTTTAGAAAGCCCGACAAGGTTAGTCTCCATCAATGCTGTGTGCGCATCAAAGCCCCTGTTGATATCGATCCTTCAATAGACCTCAAACAGTTAGAGCGTACGTAGGCTGGTCATATCAGGGGTTCATCTTCTAGTTCACTGACTTCGTCTTCCATTCCAGTCCGTCATACCCTATACCAATCACAACTACATCACCTGCACCGCCAGAAGGAAACGTCCGATACCCCCAACTCATGTCGCAGCATCAATTATCACAGGGTTATACACCCTCTCTGCAGTCCATGTTTAGTTATCCCACACTAAAGCCTTCAGAAGTCGGCCCTACGTCCCTCCTATTCATTCCGCAGTCGTCGAGGACGCCGTCTAGTCACTTGTACTCCGCCGACACGCTTCCTCGTCCTTCATTGCCAGTCGTGCCTCAGCATCTGGCGCCCACCCAACACTCGTCTAGCTTCGGATCGTTGTCTCGATCCCAAGGTGTACCGCCACCACCGCCACCGCCACCCCTGCACGTGGAACCGGAGCGTTTCCGTACCGCCTCCCAAGAATCTGCACGAATCACCCGTGAGCAAACTGTTGAAGACCGCGTACCAGAATTGAAGACCGTGGCTCTACCTCGGGATTGTCTCCCAAGATTCCTGTCGATTGCATCGCTCAATACGTCTCGGAATCGAGAAACGTGTGGACTCCTACTTGGCAAAGACCAGAAAGGCAAGTTCATTGTTACGACGCTCCTGATTCCGAAGCAGCACTCGACCAGCGATACATGTACGATGGACGAAGAGGAGTTGGTTTTGCAATTCACAGAAGAGAGGTCATTGATAACGCTTGGATGGGTGAGTTGTTGAAAGGAAGGATACGCGTGCGTAGATGGATTGCTTAAGTTCATTTGGCCAGATTCATACGCATCCTTCACAATCATGTGAGTACCTGTGGCTCACCGCAGATGCGGCGTCTTATCCTTTGTTCCGATAGGTTTCATGTCCTCGGTGGACCTGCATACTCACTCCGGTTTCCAACGCATGCTTCCAGAGTCATTCGCAGTCGTGTGCGCACCCAAGTCGACTCCGAAGTATGTCCTTGTTACCTTTTGTATTATTAATTTTCTTGATTTCAAATTGAACCTGATTTCTAGCTTTGGGATTTTTCGCCTGACGGATCCACCCGGCCTGCAAACTATTCTTAATTGTCACGCCAAAGAAGCCTTCCATCCCCATTCCGATCTCCCCATTTACACCGTACGTCACCATCACCTCGAATGCGGTTGCTTGCATTGGAAACTGATGCGTGCTTTTTCACCCCCTTCTTTGTCCTTAGGACGCGGACAAGGGCCATGTCCAGACGAAAGACTTGCCTCTCGAGATCGTGGATTTGCGGTAATCACACACACTGTTCTCACGACTGGTCGATTCCATCATCTATCCTAGTCCATATTTCCTCTATTTTCTCTCGCCCCCCGCTTCCACAGCCTCTTTGTGCCTTTCTGCAGCATGTTTGTGACATATTCGGCATTTGTACTTATCTTGAGCGCAAGGCAGCAACATTTGGCATGGCATATATTGTTTTGCAATTTTCCGTTTTTGCGTGCTGATGATCGGTTTTTGATGATCTTCCCGTTCGACAGTGGTCAGCGTTGTGTGAGCGTGTCCTCGTGCTTGCGGTGTGTGCGTGTGATGGCCGTGAAACGTGGATACGCTCTAGTCTCCGGTAGGCACCTCGTTAGTACGCAGGAAGACAGTCGTTCCTACTCTTCTAAGGGATACACTCTGACGCAAGCCTAGTACAAGACAGAGGAGATCACAGTCAAACCTGGCCCCTTCGGGTTGTGCTCCCAGGTATCGAATACAAGTAAGATAGGGCTCATGCAGTTTCAACCAAGGTCACACTGTGTGACCCCGCCAAGGCTTGGTGGGAATGTGACGGCCCCACAATCCTTGCAAAGCCATCTAGTCGCTAAAACTTGCCTCACAATACATTGTCGAGAAAATGAAAACTATAGAAGTGATTTAAATAGTCATACACACAACTT
>JBBPRJ010000304.1:0-11454 GCA_038092975.1 Chalciporus piperatoides | reverse complement strand
ATCACTGATTTTGCTACAGGCGTCTTTGGCGATACCTTCATTGAGCACCTCTTTGACCTCGTGGAACAGACACGTTTTCTTCCGGATGAAACATTTAACTATTCTGTCATCAAATTAATAGTGAGATGGATGTTTTTTTTTGTTGAACGCCATTGATCATGAAACAGGTAGCGCTCAATGAACAGTTCATGGTCGCCGGCTTGAGTACCGACGCCCCGTCTCACGGTCATCACACGAAAGCACCTGAAGTACGAAATCGGGTTCTCGATGTCCTTATTTCTCGTCTTGGCTCCAGCAAGACGTTTGGAGTGAACATGATCTTCATGCTCAATCGCGCAAGTACGTATCGTCTAGCTCCCCCACGCTCTCAGTTGAATGTTGTTTATCAGCTCGTTCTGCGGAGGATTTATGCATGCAGTTACTCGTGTTGAAGTTACTCTATATCTTGTTCACTTCGAAAGCTACGTCGGAGTATTTCTACACCAACGACCTCTGCGTTCTCGTCGATGTATTCTTGCGCGAGTTGGTTGACCTGGACGACGAGAGTGAATCAGTGGGTCATTCTTTCACGTTAATGTCCGGAAACAAGCTCAAGCCCACACAGCTTCGTCACACCTACCTCCGCGTGTTACACCCGCTTCTCACAAAGACGCAACTACGGGATGTTCCATACAAGCGACCTCAAATAGTAATGGCTCTGGAGTCACTCGTGCAGAACGCTAACATCCGAGATATCAACCCGACCACAAAGCGACTGGTTGAACGATGCCTTTGCGGGGAGTGGTGTGTGCAATTGCGAAAGAGTTCGTTCGACAAAGACGCTCTTAATTCTCAGGGCACGTTCCGCCTGGGGAGCCCCAGCCATGACATTGTCGCGTCAACCACGCAAGCAGTCTTGCATTCCCAGCCTATGTCTGCCAGTTCAGAAAGGGCATCAGACGCCCCAACCTCAACCAAGCAGAAACAAATCAGGTCTAGTCGCAGCATCGACAATCTGAAGTCACCACAAATCCCTCGAACCTCTCCATCACGATCGGGTTCTGATCACCTCAGGAGACCTAGCGTGGATAGCACGACCAGTTTGGGTGGTGTAGCATCGGCTACCTTGCCGAGGCGGAAGGAGAAGACGGGTTCTGTGGACGACAGATCATTTGTGTCGCAACAAGTTGAAAAGAGCATTCACGTCAATCACTACCCAGATCTCCCACCTTCACCTGGGGCATCTAGTCTCCCACCGACTACATCTACCACGCACAATCGACGGCGACCACCGCCCGCCCCTCCCCAGAGACGCAAACCTCCTCCAATACCGGTTGGAAAGACTCACGGTGGTGCCACCATCACTGCAATCGCAAGTTCTTCAGCATCTGCACTCAGCCCGCTTGGGAAATAGAGGGTGTTATCGTTCTCCTCGGACTTCCCTTCGGTCACTTATGATGATGGACGTACCTGACTCGCATTTATCACGCATATTTCACGAGCATCTCATTGGACATCATAGCAAGGCATTTAGTCTAATATACCCCTTCAAGGTAAATACATTCCAGCCATCCGTTTTTCATACGCATCATCAGAATCAGTACTGCTACTCATTATCCACTCGTACCTTTGGATGACGTTGATTGTTTGCATCGTGCTCTATAACTCATGTCGGACAACTGCTTTCATTCACTGCCCGCGTGGTTCGCACTTTTCTCAGAGGAAGGATCGGTGTTAGTTCACATTCCGTATCAGATATTGACAAGGTCTTTCAAGGTATATGGATCTTCAATCTTGCTCGACGTTTTCGGGCCTTCTTGGATCGATAACACACCGATCCTGAAGTTCAGAATCACGCACTTGAACTTCGAATCGCTCCCGCGTTCGCAGCAGGATTCGTGAAAAAGTCTAAGTGACTTCTCCGGTCAGTGGATCGGAGAGCAGATCTTGTGAACCTTTAGATTGATACCATGGACGCATGTGGATGGAGGAGGTCATACTTTGCCTGACGGGTTGGCTCCGCTCCTCGTTCGGCCCCATTTATCGGTGAGTGGAAGATCATATTTCACTCCAGGATAGAGAGCTTCCTCTCATCCAGCTCGTCTTAGAATTTGACTGCCGCGAGTCCTGGCCCTCCTGCGATTATAAGTACCTGCAGGCTGCCATGGCCACTGGCAGTCTTTCCTGTATCCTTTGTCTCTTGGCCTCGCCAGTGTTGAATGCGATCGAGTGCTGGGTGCAAGTAATTAAAATCTAGCGTGTCAATCGCGAACGTAACGTAAGTGAACAAGCCTGGACGAAAGCGTCATATCCGCTTTCGTTTCTTGACAGGTGTATCCGTGCCCCCTTCATCCCCCGGATCCGAGAAGCCAAAGCTCGATGACGATCCACTCGCCGTCCGCTTCCTCCCTCCCAAGAGCAAAATATCCGGCGATGACGTTGGCAACCACAACTCCTCGTCTTCATCCTTGACCACCTCTGGCACGCCCTCACTATCGGTATCTCCGGGATCGTGATCACCATCTCCAAATTCTTCGTCTTCCATCTGCATATCGAGGTTGAGACCGGGGATCCGACTTTGAGATTCCGTCGAGGTGTATCTCTGCGTCTTGACGTCTCGAGGTTTCGTAGGGGTAGCGGTGACGAGCGTCACCCCCTGAGATTTACTTTCCACCCTCTTTACTTCCCTCTTCTGTTTCGCGGGGACTCTGGTACTCGTCCCCGCCGCCGTGCTCTCCATCTGACTCTGACTCGCCTGCGGTGGTTGCATTCGAGGCTTGAACCCACGCGACATGCTGACTTCGCGACTGAGTGCTCGTTTGAGGGATGATGCGGTCCCTGATGTGGAGTTGGAACGTCTGGCAGAAGCATCTTGTGCGAGCGAGACGGATAAGGAACGCGAACGAGTTCGCGCATCCGACGCTGATGTTTGAGATAAGATCGAGGACGACCGCTGGACCGGTTTAGGATTCGGTTTGCTCTTGGAATGAGAAACGGAAGTAGAGGTGGAAGAACGGGCGAGTTTTCGGTTTGGACGCGTACTGGTAGAAGAACCAGCCATCTGAGGGGCGGGACTCGACCGTTGGTCTGTATCGTGGTCGTCATCGGAAAAGGGAGAGTGGGGAAATACTTTGCTGCGCAGAAGGGCACACATGTCTGGGAGTATCGAATTGAATCTGTGATGAACGCAGCCTCAGTTGCACACCGAGATTCGCGAGCTGAACAGTGACCCACTGGCGTTCGACGACATCTTCGCAGAACGCTTGCATCCAATCTCGTTCGTCTCGTGATTTTCCCGTGTTCTTGTCCGTGTCTTTCGTAGTGAGTTGCCACGTGGAAAGTTTGTCCATGAATGATTCGAGTCGTTCATGCGGAGAAGGTGTTACAACTTTGGGACGTTCTTTCCGACGTTTCTTCTTCATTGACGGAACCATGTCGATTGTGGAAGGTGGTATGGTTACTGCGGGTAATGGGGAACATGGTCCAGGTAAAGAGAGCTTGAGGAGGTAAAGAAGAATCTGAATCTGTACCCTGTCCATCGATCGTCAGAATAACACCCTAGACGGAATGACAACACTCACTCTCGTCGCTCCAGTCTCTCGAGCCACATACGCCTCGATTTTTCTTCGAGCAGGATTGCATCTTCGCTATTGACTGTCGCTCCCTCCTCACTCACACCCATCTCATAGTTGAGCGCAAACCACATCATCGATTCTTCAATTTCACCTCCGCCGCCGTCTTGGGCCAGAATCTGTGGAAGTTCCACGTTATACTTGGCATTGGCCGATCGCACGGAAAGTAGTAGCTGATCTAACAGCGCGTGTAACGGGTGCGGCGCGTCTCGAGACCCCGACGACGTGTCTTGGACGCGCTTCAGGGATGGGACGAGCAGGTAAATCGGCATGAGAGACTTGAACTGTTGTCAGAAACATACCTCGACACCCAAATCAACTATGACCTTACCTCTGGAAGCCATAGGAATTGGAGATATGTTCTGACCACGAACTGCTCTGCGGTTTCCAGATGAAGGTCTGTGAATGGATAATCACGGCTTATTGCTTTCTCTTGTGCTGGTGTCCATTTCGTGCTAGAGCTCGTTAACAAGGTCAATGGTTGGACACAAGCCATCGTGGACGCGTCCGACGACGTGTGGTTGTCGCAGTAGTTGGTCGGACCTTTGGTACCCGCGTGACGGGGTCTCGGGTTACTCATGGTCCAGCACGAGTTTCCAAGATATTCGACACCCATAATCGTACATACAGCGTCGAATACTTTCGGATTACAGTCTATACAAGCGTGTAACTTCATCGCCTAACTTCTCATCTCGCCCACTAGCCCCGGAAGTGCAGCTCCAGAAACTCTGCCAGCGCGTTCAAGGCCTTCGTCTTGAAGCATGTAAGCAGGCTGATAACGCGGCGAGCGTGATAAAGTGTTATGGTGGCCGTTGCCGTTGAGAGGTTTGGCCTCCGCCAAACACATGGTGGATGGATCGTTAGCTACGACACGGAAAGCGACAAGGGTATCATCGATAGGACGGTTGGATTCAACCAGCTCTATGCAAGTCTCAGCATCGCAAGTTCGCTCTGGGTCATTAGCAATGACTGTAAAATTTCCGAAGTTGATCTCTTCTGCGGGTGTCTCGGGATCGGCAATGTCTTCGACGGTACACATGGCGTCAGGTTCATCGGCAAGGACTGTCACAGAAGATGGGAACATGTCCGAGGATTCATCATCCCGAACAAGAAGTGCGGGATTTGGGAAGGTATTGTATACGGAACCGAGCGATGTATACCTGTTTTTCGTTTGGTTAATGATAACTCTCTATGATGGCATTGCAGATTTACCCCTGGTCGTACAACGGACAGTACGGCACGTCCAATCGTCGTAGGAAAGTCCACACATCGAAATAAGACCAATTGATGATTGGGTTGATTCGTTCGAAGGCGGGCCAGCCGACATCCGTCTTGTTCTTAAACGTGAGAGTGGCTATTACCAGCGTGATTTCACTGATCGCCTCTCATATTGATGACGGACTCACCACCATGGGGGTCGGATTTTCTGGTTCCGACCAGTATAGCTTCTATCTCTTGATGTGTATCCTTGTACATCTGCAATGCACGTCGCATTCCTTCGCCGCCGCGGGCCTTGCCCACGGGTCGGAGCAAGGATGCATTGCCCACATACCCATCACTTGGCTTCTGTGCGACAGGAGTTGATACACCCGGAGTTACACTCTCCACAGGCAGCGGAATATCCGCAAAGGATGTACAGGTGAAGAGGTCGAGGTTGTATGTCTTGGCAGAGTCTTGGATGAAATCTTCGAGTTCCGTGAATGCCGAAGGGACGGGAATGTAGACAGCCGGGATCGGCTTGTCGCTCACTGGTTCACGCCGTGCCCATGCAGCGGCGTAGAGATGGAGGAGGACAGTACCTACGAGGAACGGTCAGTAGAGCGCAGATTAGGGGAGCACACCGCGTACAATCCTTGCCCCCGTTAAAACTGATGGAGACATTCTCTGGTCTGCCAGATAGTCAGTGCGCTGGATCTTTGTAGACCGTAATCTGGCACGCACGTATATGTATCCAGAGCACTGTCGATCACTTCCAAGGCCTCTCTAACACGTCCGGCTATGGGCTCGTCCGATGCTGCAAGGTTGTATACCTCAGTTGCTATCGCTGTTTTGTCTTTGAGAGCCATGTACGCTGTCGAATCCGCTGTTCAAATTGTCCTCGATTTCTTCTAAAAAGTAGATCGTTCGCTATGGTGGTCGAGGACAGGCAACCAGGGAATATGTACCAGTGGGAATATGAGAAGGAGGACTTGTACTTGGTACAAATTATGACATAAATAGTAACCAGCTCAACTGATACTTGATTGCTACTCGCTTCAGCTCATCTCGTTTGATCAGAACATTAGAAATCATTCCATGGCTGCCGTCGTGCTCGTCACTGGAGGCACTGGCCTCGTCGGGAAGGCGATCGAATACGTTATCGAGCACGAGCCCCAAGGCTCGCGCTTCGGGAAACGGCCTGGGGAGAAGTGGATTTTTGTTGGATCTCGCGAGGCCGACCTCAGGTATGTATGAGATTCGAGTCGAGGAGGAACGGCGCGCTCAGATGCGTTACTAATTTCGACAGGGATCCGGAACAGACCTTGAAGCTGTTCGAAAAGTATCAACCTACCCATGTCATTCACTTGGCAGCCCTCGGTACGCTTATCTGCCACTTCTCTCTTCCGATCATTCTGACAATAGAATGATCAGTGGGCGGTCTGTTTGCCAACAGGGAGCGCAAGGTCTGTACTGAAAACATACAACTCGATATGTCTCTCACTTGCCGATCCTGATCTCAGATGACGTTCCTCCGAGACAACATGCTCATTAACGACAACGTACTGCACACCGCACACATCAAGAAGACACAAAAGGTCATCTCCTGTCTTTCAACTTGCGTTTTTCCCGATAAAGTCAAATACCCTCTAACCGAGGAGAAAGTACACCTCGGTCCCCCTCACGAGTCCAACTTTGGCTACGCTCATGCCAAACGAATGGTCGATGTGCAAAACCAGTGCGATCTTCCACATGTCCGGTGATATCCTATTGACACTGCCCTTCTACAGTGCGTACAAAGAGGAGTTTGGTTGCAACTTCACATCCGCTATCCCCACCAACGTATTCGGACCTCACGACAACTTGTTAGTCTACATCATATCACGTCTGAATCTATCGTTGATCGCTGTTTGATAGTGACCTGAAACACGCCCACGTCATGCCCGCTCTCATTCACAAATGTTACCTTGCGCAAAGTAAACGATCTGATTGTCCTACTAGCACAAGTGTCGTGCGCTCATTCCTATCGTAGAGAACGGAACGCCATTCAAGGTCTTGGGAGATGGATCGCCCCTGCGGCAGTTTATCTATTCCCGCGATCTTGCCAGACTCTTCATCTGGCAATTGCGCGAATACGACGAGATCGATCCCGTCATCCTGTCTGGTACAGCATACTGTGACATCCTTTCCTGTCTATTTCTCTAACAAGGACCTTTACAGTGGACGAGAAGGATGAGATCAGCATTCGGCAGCTCGCCAATTCGATCGTCAAGGTCATGAACTACCCTGGAGAGGCTAATTTCGAGAACGAAGCCAAGGATAACGGACAGGATCGCAAGCCCGCTTCCAATGCCAAATTGATGGGGCTTATCGGCTCGGATTTCAAGTTTACCCCATTCGATGAAGGTCCGTGGCACCTACATGGTTGGAGAAGCATGCTTTTGACGAATCATCGTAGCACTCAAGGAGACTGTGACCTGGTTCCTAGAGAATTACACAAATGCCAGGACCGGACAGAGCGCTCATTAACTAGCTCGTTCATTGTGATGTACTATAGTCATTTGAGCAGTAACACTGTAAGATGCATGCAACAAATAGTCATACTGACGGGTCAATTACTAAGAATTCCAAAGATATGGTATCAAATACGGCCGATCTGGGTTCCCTACGCAGGGATCCCAGTGCCAGTCATGCCAGCCAGGCTATCAATTAGTTGACGTCAGTAATTATGGTGGCCTAGACAACAAGAATCGACTGACGTGAAAGTATGGGAGACACCCCTGTACTCTATGGCGGATGCTGTGAAGACGATACGGCTGCATGAATGTTAGCTTAGTTGCTGTTCTAACAGGGTCAGCATGACTGACTATTCTCCATCGGGACCAGCAGCAGGCTCGGGCTACGCAGTCTTCAATCAGGTTAAAGTTACGACACAGGGCAAAGAACCTACTATGAACGTAAAGGCATTCTGGGTCGCAACGTTAACAGAAGGAAGCGCTTGGTCCAATTCCTGAAAGGAAAAGTATGTAGAATGACAAAGAACAATGAAGCGTTGGGCGCAGACGTACAACCTCGCCAGTGAAAAGGGCGACATCACACTCTCCGATGTCACCGAGAGAAGGTGATTCACCGTTATCAATCCACTGCACCAGGCAGGACTGACCACCAGTGCAAATGGTGGTCAGGCGCGGGTTGGTCACCTGTGTTCGCGGCCGCAGTTGGCATCAACGCGGAGGACAAGAGAGGGACGGGGTACTTACGTGGACCGAGGCCTGGGCGAGGCCGGCTGAGAGGAGGAGAGCAAGAGAAGCAAGAGCGTTGAAAGCGTGCATCGTGAAAGCGTCCGTGAGACCTGCGAGGTTGGATTGAGAGCAGAAAGGGTTGAGAAGGGGCGGATGAAAGAACGGCGAATTTAAAGGATTCTTGAACCGAACAGCGAGGAAGGCTTATGGCCCGGGGCCTGGTTGGGGTGGTCCCGCGAGTGTTGTGTCGCTTGTTACCACTCGGCGCTTTTGTCGGGTAATTCATAGCGAGTAGGGCTGATTTGCGCGCAACGCCATGCACTCTGCAGACTCTGCAGTGGTAAGATAACCCAGACTGATCCACGAGTACTTCATATATGATATCCGACCAGCGCCATCTGCCCGTCGTCTTGCACGAGGACAACACGCTATCTATTACATAGCTCCCAACCTACCAACGTGGCTTCTTTGGCCTTTGTTGTTGCAGAAACTGATGCACTAACGCTGGAACCAGCTAGGCTGGAATTTAAAGTTCTGATGCGGTTGTTCTCATAGGCTGAATTTTTTTCCCGATAGTCTGTTCCTGCACGGGTGCATACTGCGTCAAGTGAAATACTTACGGGCGACGCCCACTCCAGACAAGTGTAGTGGCGGAGATGATTGTGGTTAAGTTTCGATCCATGATGAACTTGAGGAATGGAAAGGAGCTGTTGGAGGAGTATAGGTTTGCATCATGGAGTAATCCAGGAAGCCAACCCTGCATTTCTCGGACTTTCGCAACAAATGCGTAACTGCCAGTGTGCCATCGAACAACGTATTCCATTCGTGCATAGGTCATACAAAATCCTTGCCATGCCAAGAAGGTCAGAGGTCCACAATGCACATTTCTTTCAACTACTGTACAATGACTCTTTTCGAGCGGCGTGTTTGAGACAGAGGTCCAAGGTTTAGTTCTGGTCCTCAACGAGGCTTCGGGAGGCTTGGAGGTCCGTTGTCACCATCTCGTGAACGAGCTTCTCGAAAGTGACTTGGCGTTTCCAGCCAAGAACGCGCTCGGCTTTTGCAGGGTTTCCTAGCAAAAGCCTACGAGACACATCTCTGTCAACAAATCAAATGGCATGGAACGAAAGACGCACTCTACTTCGGCGGGACGGAAGTACTGAGAATCCACCTTGACGACAACCTTGTTGGTCTTGGTGTCGTAGCCTTCCTCCTCGACCCCGCTCTTGCGCCACCTACGCATTGCCATCAATCGACAGATCGACATCCTTTGAGAGGGATGCACTTACCCGATGGTAGTACCAACAACAGCGAATGCTTTCTCGACGAATTCACGAACTGGGTGGGTTTCGCCAGTTGCAAGAACAAAGTCGTCAGGTTCAGACTGCTGGAGTATGCGCCACATGCCCTCGACATAGTCCTTGGCTATGAGCCGAGCGCATACACTCAGTTATCAATTAGTCGGAAGAAAGGCGAGACGCACCATGACCCCAGTCACGCTGTGCGTCCAGGTTACCGAGATACAAGCAATGCTGCTTGCCCAAGTGGATATCAGCAACGGCTCTGCTGATCTTCCTGGTGACGAACGTCCTTCCACGCCTCGGGCTTTCGTGGTTGAACAAGATACCATTGCATGCAAACATGCCATAGGCTTCACGATAGTTGATCGTGATCCAGTACGCATATAACTTTGCGACACCATATGGGCTGCGTGGGTAGAAGGGTGTTGTCTCGCTCTGGGGAGTCTCGACGACTTTGCCGTAGAGCTCCGAGGTGGAAGCTTGGTAGAACCTCACGTGTTTCTCTAGCCCGACTGTGCGAATGGCGTCAAGAAGACGGAGCGTGCCGACACCATCGACATCGGCGGTGTACTCGGACATCTCGAACGAGACCTTGACGTGAGATTGTGCACCGAGGTTGTAGATCTCGGTGGGCATCACTTGAGCGATAATATACACGAGGTTGGTACTGTCCGAGAGATCACCGTAGTGCAGTTTGAACTTGTTAGGACCTTGATAGGGGTTGATGAGATGAATCAGTGCATGAGGAAGAAGACGCGCTCACGCTCATGCTGATCTGCATACAAATGTTGGAGACGATTGGTGTTGAAACTGGAGGAACGACGGATAATGCCGTGTACCTCGTAGCCCTTTTCGAGGAGTAATTCGGTGCTATTTCACGGTGGTCAACACGCGATCTCGAAATTGGAGCAACCTGTCGAGTCTGGTGGAGACGAGAGGACTCACAGGTAAGAACCATCTTGTCCAGTGACACCTATGTAAATGTGATCAGCGACAGTTCTGGATGGTCGTACGATGGGGTTGGGCGCGCGCCAAGACTATTAGATGTTGGTACAATCGAGGCGACCGACACTTGATCTAGGTGAGCCCATCGATGAAGACCACGTACCACTGATCAGAGCGACCTTTCTCTTCCTGTACTCTTCTGGAGATGGGAGGTTGGGCTTTAACAAGGACGAGGCCATGTTTAGATATTATCGGATTCAAGAGAAGATGGACGTGATCAACGAAGAGAAAGAGGAAGGGAGAGAAATCGACGTGAATGGTGAACGTGAAGGGGGCGTGTCTGTGGAGCCCTGGAGGCGTATTTTGGTCGCAAAGCTCAAAGTTAATATTTTGTTAATCTTGATGGCCAGGGCGCACTGCAGCAGTCGGCGCGTCCGCTCGAGATGATGGATCGATGCAAGTATGTAATACAACTTGATATGACCAGTCAATATTTGTTACGCCTGTTCCCTAACCTGCTAAGCTATCGCGGCCCCAGTCTGTACAGTGTCCTACAGTATCCCCCGACGTGAGCTCAAGCCGTGTCGCAATGTTGTAAAATAAGATTGTCATTTTTTTCGCACAGTCGGCTGAGCGATTGCTGTCTGGGTACCAGATACGGTTGCCCTCTCAGTAGAGCAGAACGACTACGGTTGCATGTCTATCTTCATCCCGACTCTCGGGTCTGTCTTAGTAGGGGAGACTAGGTTGCGTGCAAATCGTCCGAGAAGAAAAAAACAAGAATTGAGGCGGACAAACGGAATTACCGCCCAAAACAGCAAAAAAAAAATGAGCTTTAGGTATTTTATCCAGTACCGCCGATGGGGCTCGAACCCACAACCTTTGCCTTAGGAAGGCAACGCACTACCATTGTGCTACGACGGCTCGTGATATCGCTCGTCTCAAACTCCTCATGTTCCCACAGGTACTAATGGTGAATTAGATCCAAGATCGAAAGGATCGACATTCGCGGATTCCTTCCAATATCATGAACGTGTTGGTCTGTCCGAGTACCCACCCGCACGCAACTACCGTTCACCGATTTCTATCTTCCATCCTCATTCCACATTATCTCCCACAGATCGTTGCTCCAGATGTCTTCACTGCCACAGAGTTCCC
>JBBPRJ010000303.1:0-11519 GCA_038092975.1 Chalciporus piperatoides | reverse complement strand
ATGGTCACTACCTTGGATGCTCTTCACGATGTCTAGCATCCGTCCAATGTCATCGACAGAAAATGTCATCAATGGGTCGGTGGATGTCATCAACTCTACAAGATGGGTGATGATGGTTGAACTAGCAACGAAAAATATCGATTACTGACCCGTCATTGAGTAAAGTAACATATCCTGCAGGCGATCGCATAGCCTCGAGTCAACAGGAAGATATTTGGGATAAAATTCACAGTGTTGCCTGGAGGATGGTTGTTAAATCTGACCGCGCACGCACAACGTCAACAGTTGGAGCATTGACGCAAACAGACAGACTTACTAAACCCCGAATCAGCGAAAGATATAGAGTACAGACCAAAACTGGTCCTCCAGCGCACACCCTACAAGCTCAGTCGTAAGGAATCAAATGGACTCCGAGTGTCACGTACTTAGGTAATTCTCTTCATCGATCCCCTGCACGTCACCTAGCATCTCGGTGGGATTGTACTCATCCACCCAAAATATGACCTGTTTGACCTGATCTACAAAGTAGTATTTGCACTCTGTTTCGGGCTGATCTAGGACAATGCTTAGCACGAGCTCGACGTTGTCATCCTGCTCAAGGTGGTTGTCCTCGGTCAACACGTCGATCAAGATGCCTACACAGTAGTTGATATGATTCAGGTTGCGTTCGTTAGTCAGATCAATGTCGGTGAACACCGCCTGACATATTTTCTAGCGGGTCAAGATAGGTGAGCGAAACAAACACGCACCACTGATTTTGGGAAATGTGCAGAGTCCACCGTGACTGACTCAGTGGCCCAACGCCTGTAGAAGTATACTGCACCATCAGGATGCACCTCACGCTCCCAGCTAGGGACTATACGCCTAATGCAGTAGCAGGTAAGCGAGGTCACGACGGAAGTCACTGAGAAGATAAATTACGGCGAGAAGTCCCTCGTCCGAGGCTTGATGGAATTCCAGCTGACGGAAAACCCACGAGCTGGCTGAGTACTATGGTTGATTGTTAGCAAAACAGGCTGGAAATTGTAAAGGGCCTCACAATATTTTGGCCGTCTTCCGCTCGCAATCGCTCGGAGCGAATGGTATCCAATTATCGATGCTAGGCTCTGCCTGGTCACCGGGTGCTTCAATCGCGGCACTGGGAAGGTGTGGATCGGAATTCGAGAAGGTGCCAGGTGCAAGGGCACTGGGAGCTTCCTTGTGACTCATCTGAGAAATTCAGCTACACAATATTGTCTTTACTTCCCCGCTAATTTGCAATGTGGATCGTGACTTATGGTAGAGCACTGGTGGCAACTGGTGGCAATGGATCGCGAGAGTGGAGAGTGGCCAGTCGCCAGCGGGTATTACCTGGCAGTTAGATCTGCTGCCTGAAGAACGTTCTGGGGACGGTGTGTTCAACTCGTACTAGTTAGGCGCCAGCCGCTAACCCTCGAGGCAGTGGCACCTGAAAAGGGAAGGTCCAGCCTCAGGCAGATGTCAAGTTGTTACCTTGCAGGTTTGTCACTGTGAGTGGGCACTGCGGCGGGGAAATCATACACAATAATCCCACACTTGACAGCAACAGTAATACACTTCACGGTGGTACGTGAAGTCTTAGGCAAGTCTGACATATGGAACATGGTACAATATGGCACAATACTAGTAATCTGGACTCAGCATCTGCAAGACGAAGGACTGGGAATGCCATGCACCGCGGGCGGGGTGCGCCTAAGTTACTTTTTCTTGGGCTGGCCGAGTGAGTCAATGGTGTCACTACCACTGGCAGTCATCTTGTACATACCTTTCCAGGCTTCTGCTTGGGAGTTTGTTTAACCGCTTGTTTAGGCCTGCCGTGTGTCTGAACCGCATGAGTCGGGTGGGTCACGCACGCGTATCGAGACGGTAGCTTACTTTTACCATGGGTGCGGATCCTCCCCCATCGTCCGCCGAGTGGACTGATACTTTGTCTGAGTCCCTATTAACCACTTCCCAGTTGATCGCTGGGGGCTGTTGTGCGGCCGGTGATTTAACATTACGCAGTCGAGGGACAATATGTCACTATCGACAAAAGAGAGTAGCAGGGAGATGTACCAACCTGCCAGCTAGAATTGTTCTTGGGCATCACGAGAGAGAGTTATGTGGTCGGTTTGGTGAGTAGTGTGAAGATGACTTGTGGGAGCCCTCGCAGGTATCGTGTCACTGATATACGAGGTGAACATAAGGTTCGAGGATGATGGGAACAGCCATGATCACTCACCGGAATCCGGTTCAAGCCGTCGTCCGCAGATACAGGAAGTCTTCTTTAAATTCGACCGAGATTGATACGACACGGCGCGACCCCCAGCGCAACTTCCTACCCAATCCCCGTAGCAAAACCTTGCTGCATGTGATATATTTATTGTATTTGTCGTCTTTCAGGATCTTTCCGAGATAAGAGTATGCGCAAGGGCAGGGATCTACAGGGACCGGGAATGGAAGGAAAACCCTGAGGCTCGAGACCACGAGAATGGCCCATGCATGCAGCGGAGGCGGAGGCAATACCCTACCGGTTTTCTCCCGCGCCGCTGATCGCATCGTACTTTGGGATTTTGTCCGCCAGAGACATTCCTGTTGGGTTTTGCCAATGTCAGTTTCAGCGCAGAAATGATCAACCACTATTTCCCCTACCCTCCGACGTCTCTCTTGGGCATCCCCGAGTCATCGCGGCCTTTGGTAGGAGAAGCCTTACAATCTTCTGATACGCCGTGGTATCACGGCACAGTCCAGGGATTCTTTGAGTGGACGCTCATACTACGTTATATTGGCACAATCAGTGCACCTTCGTTGCAGAGTGCACATATACCTGTGCTGTCTTCGTCCGTGTGGAAACCAGGGTTGCGTCCTGAGATGTTGTGGTCTGAAAATCCATTTCAGTCAGTAGCCGCCGATCGAAAATGCTGATCAGATGATGATGGTGGCTAACTGCGGAGGAAGCACCCTTGGGCGGAAATTCCTGTGTGCTATCGACCCTTGATCCAGGAACAGGACATATCCAATTGCAAACCGTTCCTTCCCTGCGGCTGACATTCGTCAGTACACTTCTTTTCACCCAAACTGCCTGGCACTAGACTTGCAAGAGGTGTAAGCCGGTTAAACAATGGTTTCCACAAACCCCGATCAGAGTCTCTTCGTCTGTCGTGTCGGGCGGCTCGAAATGGTGTATCCTTCGATGGCCCCGGAGGTAAAAGGAGAAAAACCGGCAAGGTGCACCTTGAGGGCAGCGGCATACTATCGGGGAGGAGAGGCATTAGAAAAGGAACAACAAGTTCGGCTTCGCCTTGATGCTGCTGTTCTCGTCCAGTTCTGCCGGGATCCACAACCACAGTGGGTAACAGTTTAGTTCGGATCTACCGAGGCTATATATGGGCAATGTATGATAGTAACCTGGTGATGCAATATGTGCAATATGTTCGCTCGAAGGCAGTAGATGGTATTATAGATGTTTTCGATGCCACGGCGTCGATTTAGAAGTCTTCATTCTTGTTCTTTGCTGCCTCCACGTCGCATTCCGCCTTATGTCTTCTCCAGTCTGCTTTCTGGCAGGCTATTCCACAGTATGAGACATGCTTGCACCTAAAAGTCGAGCGTAACGGTCAACATCCAAGATACGCGGGACACCATGATGGCATGACAGATAATCAACACTCACCGAGCACATGCCTTACTAGCACTTCCCCACTGAAACAGCCTATCCTCAGCTACAGCCCTCTCACTCTCGCCGCCTTCAGCTTGACCAAATCGCTCGTCTCCGGACACCCACCATACCTACATCCATACCCACACCTGTTGTCATACTCCGAGTGCACGAAATCCCACCGCCCTGAAACCGTCAAAATCATCCACCCATGCCGTCTTCTCGTCGCCTCGGGTATGTTGCGGTATTTTCTGAGTAAAGGAAGCCACTCGACTACCGATTTGAATTTTTCGGGTTTTTTGCGGAGACGACGGTGGAGGAAATAGAAGATGATTTGGTTGTCCGAGAGGTGGCTCGCGCGTTCAAAGAGGTCGAGGCCGTAGCGGGAGTATAGTTCGTGCATGATTTTCGCAAATAAGGAGGTTTCCTTTTGGGGACCAATTTAGTCTTGGCCGATGGTATGGAGGCAGAAAGGGAGACTCACCGCGAAATCATCACCTTCGCGCTCCAGCTTGTGGATGAGCTCTCGCATGATACCAAGAAGAGATTCGGGAGTTTGATGCGCCCAAGCCTTTCCGGGAAGTGTTTCCATCGCTGTCTTGCAGATTCCGTCCTTGAGAGTACTCTCTGCCTGTTTTCCGTCTTGTAGATCTGGCTGAATTACATCATCCAAACGGACTCACCCAATCTCCAATGAGTGCAGGCATGCCTCCCGCATGAGACAACTTGACGAGGGCTTTTGGAGTCCAATAAACAGGACGCATCGCATCCGTGAGTGGATCACCCAACGCCAGTCGATACATGGAACCTGTGCTCATCATAACGAGCCTCGCCATCGCTTTTGCTTGCTGTTCCTTCTCCTTTGAATCCGTCACTGGGTTAAGCAAGAACGCCACGAGAACATCTCCAAGGAAAAATGCAAGCTGATAGGCAGCGCAATCCTTTCCGGATTTAATTTCTAGTTCCAACATTTGTTCACGGTCGTCATCGTCGGCTTCTGGATCGGCTTTGACGGCTTGTTGGATGGTAGCTGCTTCCATTCGCCATCGCCCGATGTCGATGGGGTCTTCGAGGATGAAGGTTTCCATCTCTGGAGCACTGGCGAGCATTGCGCGAAACCTGTTTGGACTTAGTTGGAGGAAGAGACCGGCTTCGTGGAGTTTCAGGCCGACGTCGTTAATATCTTCCATGTCACAGAATTTGAACTCGGACGTCTTCCGTTTGGTCATAACTGTGTCATAGAACACTCGCAGGAGATGACGGACGCGTCTAAAGAGCGCTGGAAGCTACCACATGTAATAACGAGCTTAGCAAACGCTTTCGTTCAGTTGAACATAACATACTTGTCCCCATTCGTCCCGCGAAACGGGCCCGTGTTTCATGATGATGACATGTATTTTCGTGACAGATTCTGTCATTCCCGTAGTGATTGGTGGGTTGAGTAGTGGAGCCGCTTGAAGCTGGTCTCCGGAAAAGGCTCTGCCGACAGCTAACATAGCAGTCCCAACATAAGCAAGGCCAAGTCGCGCGACGACCTGCTGGCGTATAGTTTCCTTGGGAAGAGGAGCACCAGAGTTAGCAGCTCGAGCATAATTCTCCATCATTGCCCTACGTAATGGTGGTTGTCAACTCCAGGTTTGGGCACGAAAAGATGCCGACTGGCCTACCTGAGGTTTGGGGACAGGTTGCTGAAGGAGTGCGGGGGCGTCGACATGGTGTTTGTAGGATGTTGAGGACAACTTGCAAAAGGTCGTGAGACACGGGTTTGGGGAGAAGCTTTGCCATCATGCTTTCTTACCGCCGAGACTCGTGATCAGGCTGCCACCAGTTTGACGTCTAACGCCACGAGCAGCGATCAAACTGAGAAGATTAAAGTGTTAAGTACTTGAAGTTGATGCGCTGCAATTGCAAATGACCGTCCGATTCCACGATTCTCGATACCACTTATGGCCGCGACTGAGTTCTCGGTCAGCCTCTGGAGGCTCAGTGTGAAGCGCAATTCCAACACAAAGATTCTTGTGACGGTTTGTAGTCGGGGATATAAACTCGAGAAGAGGGAAACTGTTACTAATACTACTACATACTTGGCTAGCGAGGTATATTGGTAGAGTGACTAAGCCAAGCACGTCCGTAGCTATCGAAAAATCCCAACAGTACTCAATGAAGTGCTCGCGTTCACGGACACAGGCAACGCATTCCGAGGTCCTCGGGAATGAATATATCGATCCAGTGCATCTGTGGGCTCGAGTCCGTATTCCATCGACAGAGCAATAATCCAACATTCTCTGTGAAAGCGCCAGGGCTGAACATGTACACACTGAAATGGTGTATCAACCTAGGATGAGTGCTTTTGTCACATCAACGATGACAGGGAAAGTATGCTCACGAAGAGACTATGAAGATGCGAGCGAAAGTGACTCCATTTCAAACTCGGGCCTCCAGATTTGAGTGGTGAACTCCTCGAGTCGCGTCGGCTCTGAAACAGACAATCGTTGGAGGTTCATGATGATGCGAGTAGTCTATGGTCAGATAGGTAACGACACGGTCATGAGCTCCCAGCGGCGACCGTCATTGTACTAAGGGGAGACTTACCGCAGTGGATATAAACACGGAAAACCAACTTCGACAGTCATTTAATGGCGTAAGGACGACAAGAAAGTAGAACTCACTAGACAGCCAAGTTCATGCTAAGGTTACCGGCAAGCTGACATCCCAAAAGCAGCAGGAAAAGCGCTTTTGGTCCGTGGTCACGGTATTCAACATCCAATCGCTCCGAGAATATATAAATTAGTGCTTACATATAATACACACGAATGCGACGGCGCCATCGCGAATGGTAATGGAGGCCATGGAAGCCCATCGCCGTTCGGCACGGACGATTGTCTCTTTCTTGCGATACGCCAACCAGAGAAGCGTTCCTTGAGACACGATGCTGCCTACGACCATCAGGATAATGATTTTCGTGAAGCTGGTTATCAGGCAAGCAGAGTCGAACTGCATATCTGGATACAACAAGGCGTAGCTTATGACAGCTGTCGCGCACTCCAGCACCACTGCAAAAAGGCCAATTAGCGTGGCGGATGCCTTGCGGCCGTATAAAGCATATACTAAGATTATCCGGTCAGTGGGAGAGACACGTGGAACAGATGAACCCACTTCGAAGGAACAGAACGATATCAAGAACGAGCATAAGGACCTGCACCTCTGCTGATTCAACGCCGCGGTAGATGCGACACCAGAGTTTGGTCATAGAATGATGTCGGATGAAAACAATCTGAAACCAATAAGTGGCGCTAGAACAAAATTCTTGAGTCCCGTTGGTCGCGGTGAAAATGCATCACTCACGCCTGGAAAGCCAGTGTAAAATATTTCATGAAGAGATACATCCACTTGATATATGCAGTTCGTGGTTTACTGTCGCCCAATTCGCATTCGGGCATCATTCGTTCGCAAATGTGCAGGACTCACGGCCAGATATAAGTTATTTCATCTCCGAGGGTTATGAGTGCGTCCCAGAAGAGGACTACGAAGGTGGAGGCTGATGTGGATGAATATTAGTTGAACGCTCACACAAAAAGTTCTGGTGCTTTACTTACTAGCAACGTACTGGTTGAGCCGAAGTGTCTGTAGCGACTCATGCTGGTCGGCCGTGGTAATAGCGATGAGTCCCACCCCCATAGGGCCCACGAAGTCTGTCGCTGTTTCGTCAATTAGGCATCATCTTATTCGCTCCGAGGAAGACTCACTTCAGAGTAGGATTGAGAGACTGGGTCGAGGGAAGAAGAGGTTCGTGGGGTACCAGTAGAAATTACATACTTATCTTTGATTGCCTAGCTGTCAAGTGACGTCCAATTAACGAGGCATGTTATACAGGTACAGATCAATCAGCCACATACCATCGGCAGTAGTCTCGGTACCAGACGTTATCGGAATAGCGTCCGCTTTCAACCAATCACGGCTCGCGAACCAGCACAGAAAGGCGTTAGACTCGCAAGCAGACGCGTACGGAATACGAGGAGTGTGAAAAAGACCTAAAAACGCGAGCTTGTCTCACAACGCAGCGTTGGGGCAGCGGAGTATGACAGAAGATGTCACGAGCCTACACGTTTCGCTTCAAAAACTTGGGGCGTTTCATTCGACGGTTAAGGACTTAGAAAGCTTGAAGGAGGGCACCCAGATACTAATAGCTAGGCAGAGTGGAAAAAGCATGCCACTCGTATGAGAACTCGAGGGGAAAGGACAGCGCCCCGAAAATTGTCCGAGCCAGGGGCTGCGCTAGACGGACGTTGAAACGTTGAAAGTTTAAGGGCGCCGGCATATCCATGATGCACGATGCCACCACCGCGACGACCCATTGACTTGGCAGAACTGCCAGGAAAATTTAGAGGCAGTAATACTACTAACAGGTACATGAAGTCTCACCCATTGAAACAGCCCAAGAGAGCGAGCTCGTGAATTGGACCAACGCATCATCTCGCTCCTAAGCCTCAGCCTCAGCCTGGTGGCCCGAAGCAACCTTTAGTGGTGAGTGCGGGTCCCAGCAGGGTCCTCTGGGGTTGAAATTATATTATCGACATCCATTTACAATTCGCGAAGAGGATTACAGTCTGTAGTCTCGGGGGCGACAACGTGCATGATTCGATAGTATCAGAAGTACTACAGGTCATCGGGAATCACAGAAATTAAGCAGCGCCAAGACTACATACGCATCAAGAATATGTCCAGTCCAAACTGCGAAAACGATATCATAAATACTTACGTCCGTGTCTCTGTCTTCTCCCTCAAGCCCTTGACGGCTCAGGAGCGTCTCGATCCTCCACCCAATGGGTCGGCATCGGCACACTCGGACCGTCAAAGTCAGAGAATGGGTCATCCTCTTTCCCGTCCTTGTCTTCTCCGTACGAGGCGTACGACCCACGCTTGTAGTCAGGTGGCTTACCGTCGGTGGGAGGTGGTCCAGGGGGAGGTGCGTAAGCGGGTAAATACGCAGTTCCGTCGTATGGTGGGTTGTAGTGGGTCGGATAACCGTCCCTGCGCGCTTGGTCAGACGGTGCGCGAGACGAATTGACGGGGCTAGTTGGGTCTAGTGCCTGTCGGTAGTACCCGAACGCAATGGTTGTGAACAAGAGCCCAAGGACTGGTGCAGCGGGGAATCAGATCGCCACGCGAGACGTCATGGTAGGTCGCTCGCTTACCAATCTCGAGAAGAAGGACCACGATCTCGGCCCACGAATCATGGCTCCACTGATCGTTGCAATCTTGTACCAATTACAATCATGGCAGTAAAAAGGGAGGCACCACGAACTCACAGGACAGAGCTTCTGTGGCGTTTAGGTTGGATGACGGTTCCTGCTGCCAAATCCCGAAAATCTGAAGTGCTGTGAGTCAACACGGGAGGTAACAAAGGCATCGAACGCGAACCCCGTCAGTGTCCCCACTTTGTGCAGCTTGTGCGCACTCCGCGATCAACTCGGACTATAACGACGATGAGCAAAAATCTCCAGAGCAGCAGCCGGATTCGATGCACCTTGTAAATGAAGTGGGTAACCACCCGCATGAACCCGATTCCAATCACCATCAATGCACTGAGTGCACACAGAAATGCATAGATCTTCACTAGGACAAATCGTTGCTGGACAGCCACGGTGAATCATCCTCCCACCCCTAAGCGTGCAAAACCGCAGTACATACCATGCTAGCGGCGACGACGCCATATGTTTGGAAACCGCACGCAACAGCGTACAACACTCCTTGCGATATCGCCAAAGGAGCAAGCTTGGGGAAGTTGTCTGAAAGCGACCGTTTATTCGATGTCGCCTCTTGATTCATGAGGCGTACCATTTTTGTCAAGCTTAAGTACTCTGAAGGATATCACCTAGAGAACCTGGTCAGTATGATACATTCGCAAAATCACTTTCCGTGACATACAGTCCTGAAAAGCAATCCAAGGGTTAGCATCTCATATTGCCCGACGGGTCGGAATATAGTCGACGTACCATGCAAGAGCCCAGATTGCTGTGCTCAAGGCCACTGCAGAAAACGATATATATGCCATCCCGAATGTAGCCAATGCTGAGACTTACTTGCAATGACTACAGGCCTTAAGCTCCTCCCATAGTACTTCGAAACATAACGATATGCAGGAGGTGCCTCTAGGAACGAGATTAATGAGACATCACGCGACAACACTCCTGACCTCGCTGAACGGCCTACCGGTGGGCGGAGCCCTTCTCATCGTCATCGTGTGGAGTTTGGGGTGCGTACAGTTGTTACAGATTCGTGAACGAAGGCAGACGAGGGTCGCGGCGAGTGTATAAGAGTTCAGTTCAAGGCAACTCTCCAAGGGCAAGCTACTGACGGGGCTGCGCCACATTCCCACGCCAGACCATAGGTTCTACGTCAATTGTAGCATTGCCTTGACTACTAGTACTGCCTCCTTGAGTCTCCCAAGCCTACAAAAAACTAAAGTTATCTATGTTATACCAATCCTAAGTAAAGTCAGTCCCAAGGAGTGTATGCAAGCATCAACACGACAAGAAGGTGGATCGCACGTCTTCGACCACACGCGGGCTCATGTTGCAAAGATCCCAACAATTTTGAACGAAGGTACCGCCACGCCTTCTTCGCCGAGCAACACACATTCCACATAATGATTCCCCGGAGACACGAAACGGTCGATGATCTCCAGCCTGCCACAACGAACCCATGATGAGTAAAACCAGTCGGAAGCCGAACAAGAATGAAGGTGAATCACGTACGTTGGCACTGGCGAGGAGACATCCCCGGCATTCTCGATGATAACAGCCCCTCGAAAGTTATCGTCAACCCAACACTCGATCTGACTCCCCTCATCTATGGCTCTAATGGGCTCCTCCAAGAAATATATCCCCACATCCCCAGCGCCAACTTTGATCGGTATTCGTAGCCTGCTGAGCGGCATCGAACTATACCAGTAATACCGATCGGTCACCAACGGCGAGGCGCCTTGTTCTGGATGGGCCACGTTCCACCCTGAACCGTAGAATATGGACGGTGGTAACGGATTCACAAGGTCATTAGCGGAGACGCAAAACGGTTCAGGCTCTTCGAATGGTCTGGATGTTTTTGGCCGGGTATTGATGCGCACCGGGGGGATGCTTAACTCGGGATAAACAGGAATGGGATGTGAATCTGGCGCAGGTGCTTGTGCGGGCTTCTTGGCGGCATTTTCGCCAGCTTTGGGTGGTTCAGGAGGTGCACCGCCTTTGCGAGCACCAACTCCGCCATAGAGGCGAGTATCGCCATTGTAACCTGGAGGGAGCATGATGGGAATCGTCTCATAGGAATAACCGCCAGCTGTCGACCATGCGGCGCAAACTTGAGACTGGAAATACGAGATCAGGACATCCGCAAGGACAGTGTGTCCTTCCGGGCTGGCAAGGACAGGGTCGACGTAGTAGGGCTGGATGAGGTCAGGGTCGGTCATGTATGAAGGATATAGAATCGGTTTCACGCTGTGTCCGCATTACTATAGTCTCCCAGATGTGAGTGGGATGTACGTACCTGACGTGCGGGACATCGTAGAACTGTGCTACGATGTTATGCCAATGATCTGGTCCCGCAAAACCGTGGTCTGTATGGATTTGTGGGCTAAAGTGGCCCAAAATGACGACAGCAGGCTGGTCCGGTCTGTTTAGAAGCGAGCGGACTAAAAGTTCAAAGTTCTCCATGCCCTTTTGATCACTGATAACAAAGAGGTGGGTAAGTGGCACAAGTATCGATTCTAATATCATGGTGGCTTACGCTGGGTCATCGACGTCGAATTCTAATATCACGAGGTCGGTGTTTTCGGGCGCATGATGATTGCTGCAGAAACCAAAGTACC
>JBBPRJ010000302.1:0-11521 GCA_038092975.1 Chalciporus piperatoides | reverse complement strand
TTGGAAGTCACCTGTGCTGAATGGAGGTGAGTTTGTGAAGACGGTAGGGATGATCGAGAACCAACTTTGATGCTGGTGCACTTCCGTCCAGTGGAGGTGAATTAGGAATGTAGATGACAAGGGGATATTCTGCAGGAGCATGGGTTGGGTTGCATCCAAAGAACGTTGGTCTTTGATTGACCCCAGCTGAAACAAAGTCATGGGCTGACGATGGTATAGGAGGGAATGCCTGATGTGATGAAGAAAGAGTAGAAGATATCCGTTGGGAAGTAGCGAGCAATGATGTGCCGCTTTAATGCATGTGAGTTGTGTAGTTGTGGAAATATGGATGGAGCTGACTGACTTTGGCCACTGGTCAGGGTCATCTGAGCTGGCGTCTACTGCGACGACGACGTCGAGAGCCCTAGCCTTTGTGAAGAGGCTCCCAAACGGAACTTGCTCAGAGTTGGATCCGCCGTCCACGAGGGAAAGCCACTGCGAGGGAGAATCCGGAAACGTATTGGGATTGACGCCTTGGAATGCCTTTTTGACGTCGTAAGTATGTGTATCTTTATGTATACAGTACTCACATTTGGCCAATTGGCAACATTCAGAGCATGCGATGAGACTTTGGAAGCCAGTTGGTGGTAAATGAAGTTCATTCCTGATTCCTCGCCATTTTGATCGTCAAAACCCGCAAAATTGCCACTCGAGATGTCTAGGACTTGCTGGAGGCAACACATGAGCAATCAAACAGATAACAGGATAGAAAGAGGGATCATACGTTAAAAAAACTTGAACTCGAGCCCATCAAGAAACCAACTTGGTCGAAGCCAGTCACACAACCGGAAGAGTTAGTGGGAAGCCCATTTGCCAGGTGTGTCCCTGATAAAGCGATTGGAGCCATAGCAGACAAGTTTGGATCCCAAGACCCAAACTCGAACGGGGTAAACTGTCGAGGTTAGCCAAATACAAGTTAGAACAACACAAACGTACTCACTTCATAAACCACGGACTTTTGGGAGACTGTGGTAGAGCCCGAGGTTAGCGAATCAGCAACTATGATAGGGAAGGGTATCGATTGGTTTGAATAGGTTGGTAATTGTGGTAATTGTGACCAAAGTTGGCCTGCCCCGTGTCCGGTGCTATTCGTGTAGAAATTACTGGAGGTAGTTTGGTTCAAGAAATGGTAGGATAACATGCGTCCCCATAAGTCGGTGACGCTGGTATCGCTGAAAGAGACCGTAAGCAGTATCTCATTGAAGGTCGGGACGAGACGAACATTGTTTTATTAGCTTTAGCTTCCACGCTGGCCAAGATACTTCCCCAGTACTCCTGATTATCGCTGTCCCCCACATCGATGCTGGACGGCACAATTAAATCCAAGTCCAGCATCCACCCCGATAGACTTGCGCCGTCTCCGTATACCAGTACAGAAGGAGTTGGCCAGCCATTCAATGCCAACGACGCCGTGAGCCACGAACCACCTATGCAGTGTTTATCGTTGGTGAAAGATCGTGCGACCACTTGATCTAACGCTTACCAGACGACCCTGCGAGATATGAAGCAACCTGGAGTAATCCCCCTGTTCCCGTCGACTTTGCAGTTGAATTCCTCGCGTCCAGCGCCGAGAAAACCCCGGCCCCGAACTGCGCTGTGCGGTAACCCCTACCGCCCACAGCAATGCCAACCCTTGGAAGACTCCCATTGAATATGGAGAAGTCGTATCCGATCGACGTTCCATCGCCAACCCAGTCCAACCATGCGCTCGGAATTACGTTGGACTCTCTTGTATTGACGAAGGATTGCTCTTGGGTGTTTAACGATTGATTTTGAGATGTGAACGTGCGCACGAGGACACCTGGACCGTCTGAATTGTATGGTTGTACGCATGGGGCATTTAATGTTGGTGCGTAGTCTGTGATCGAACTCCCAGTCACGCAAGGTATCTGGAAGATAACAAACAGGAGGGGAAGAACAGAGAGCAGGACAGGATCCCTCATGGAGTACGAGCTAGCATTATCGTAGTGAAAAAGCAATTGAGACTACACGGGTTGCACTGCGTTGAAACGTTGATGGACGGCTGTGTGTCATCGGTGTCTGTACAGTGAATACGATATGAGGCCAGGTATGCATCAGCGTGGCCATGTCGAACAGCTGCGATCCAATTCTATCCAAACAGCTGCGATACAGAACGTCTACGCTGGCAGCTACAGCATCCAGGCAAGGCAAAGCACATAGTGCGGGAATGTAGTATTAGTTTGGCACCAAGGCAGTGACTCTGCACGCAGCCAGTACCGGTCTGTGTCCGTGTGCTTGGACAAATGGCTGGTTGATCGACGAACTCGGCTCCAGCACGCTGGGCACCGTGCCCCTCCCACCGACCAATCAGCGACATTCGTACAGAATTGTGTTCCGGGGGCTGCGGGACGCGTCGTACGAGGTTGAATGTCGTAGAATCGAGTATCCGTCGTCCATCTGCCTTCCGTTCATCCTCCGTCGTATAAAGGTGTGGTGGTTGACAATTTGCACAATAGGAATTTGATGGCTCGGGTCGTTTCTACTACACTTCTATGTTCAATCTCGCCCACTACGTGATCAAACTGAGCGCGGGGGGAGAGGAGGAGGAGATGACAAAGCTTTGGGTTACATAAAACGTTCGAGTCGCTGGCGTTGTCAGCAAGTCCCAGTATCTGCTCCTCATCTCCTCCCACCATCATGACGGCTCGTGAACGGTTGAACATCCACATCCATGTTTTTGCACATTGCAACTCCAAAAACTCGTCGTCATTAAAGCAGACCCGTCGAATACGCATGAATGCAGACACATAGGTTCTAATCACTACAACATGTCACGGTAGAAAAAAAGGTAGGAACTGTCTGTCTCACTGACTGGTGGGTTGGTACGTCGTCGAAGTGCTACTATTAAGTTAAGAGGTTCTGAAGTACAGGCAGATGCAGAAACAAGGACGTTAAATCCTGTGCCATACCCGAGTCACGACTTGGTCACTCCATCTCCGTCTTCTCCCCTTCCTGCCTGTTCTCTTGCACCAATTGTTGCTGCGGTGGCGGGGGAGCTAATATCTGTCCTGGTGGTAGTTGGCCTGCCATCTGTGCTTGGCTCAATGCGGCTCTGAGGGCAGCGTTCTCGATCCTTAGTTGATCGACGAGGGCTCGACATTCTTCCCAACGACGATTTGCCTCGTCTGCAGAGGCGAGTGCGGCGTCAAGAAGTTGAGAACGAGACTCGAGAGCCTTGACACGTCTAAATGACAAGGTGAGCGGTGAGATTGGAAAGATTAACGACGGCAGGTTAGGTATGAAGAACTCACTGATCTCTCCTCTCTCTGAAAGCTCTTTGAGCTTTCCTGTTTTGTTCTGCGCGTTTGCTCTGACTGAGCTGGCGACCACCACCCTTTCCACCGTGCTCAAGATCATCGGAGTCTTGGCCGTTGAGGGCCAGTTGGGATGGTTCGCCTGGGGGAGGGGGCGGAGGCTGAGCATACTCGGGAGGTGCGTATTGGTACATTGGCGGGTGACCCATACCGGGCGGCATGAGTGCATGTGGGGGAGGGAGCATCTGGCCGAGATGGATGCCCGGTGGAGGTGGAGGATGGTGCTGCTGAGGTTGAGGCTGAGGCGGGGCTGGAGGCGGACCAGGTGGTGCCGAAGGGGGTGATTTACGCTTGCGAGAAGTGCGGGTGGCGGCGGGTGGTTGTTGCTGTTGAGGTGGCTGGGTAGTTGTCGGATTTGATGGGGGAGGTTGCGGATCATCGCGTAGACGCATGACAGGCGTTGTATGTGAGGTGAGTGCATCTGCTGGCTGGGGTTGTTGTTGGGCTTGTTGCTGAGGAGGAGGTTGATGTTGATACTGTAGCATGTTGGAATATGTGTATATGTCTGTAGACTGGTGTCTATAGACTTGAATTGACAGGCAGATCGACTTTGCAGGTCGCGTTTGAGGGGGGCGCGAGTATTAGTAAGAAAATTGCTGACCAGACCTGACAGCCATCTATTTGTATCTGTTTGCTACGTATCGATGACTCAGCTATTACATAATTCATACCCTTTTATTATTTCTCGATGGTTTATTTTTTTTAATTCCGAGGTTCAATGTCGTCCAAAGGTATGTCGAAAATGAGTGTCGTCTGTTCTTTTTATTTTATTTTATTTCAGGTCTCGTTCGGATCTACCTGCTCGGGTTCAACGTACTCTCTGCGCTGGGATGGGCGTACGTGCTCTTCTTGACTGTCCAAGTCATCGCGACCAAGAACGTGACCCACCCACTCGCCTGGTTGTCCTTCCACATTCCCTCCGTGTTCCCATGGACGTCTGATACCAGATCTGTCAACGCGTTCTCAAATTACCTCAACTCGTTGTTACTTCCCTTTGTGCCCCCCACCTATGTCTACTCTTGGGCCGTACTCGCACCCGTGCAGTCTCTCGCTGCACTCGAGGTCATACACGTCCTCCTAGGCTTCGTCAGGTCTCCTCTCCCCACAACATTCATGCAAGTATCTTCCCGTCTCATCCTCGTATGGGCGATCCTTGCTCGCTTCCCGTTGACTCACTCGAGTCCAATTTACACCACCATGGTCTTGGCTTGGTCGCTAACGGAGGTCCCCCGATACTCCTACTATGCCCTTGGTCTCCTTGGTGTCGAACCGCCTGCATGGTTGACTTGGCTCCGTTACTCTACATTTTATCTTCTATACCCCCTCGGTGCTGGTAGCGAGGCGCTTGTCGCGCTCAGCACTATTCCTGAGTGGCAGAACGGCAGGTACCTCAACTGGGCCATCGAGGACGTCGTCAAAGCCGCAATGGTCTTCATTTGGATTCCTGGTACGTCCTGTCGCGTGCGTCCCGCTAATTCCCGTCTCATCCTCTCCAAGGCCTCTATGTCATGTATACCCACATGATTCACACTCGCCGCAAGGTCCTCGGTCCTCAAAAGGGCCAGAAATTGGGCGCCAAGCCCAGGGACAGGAAAAAGGCTGATTAGAATGCTCCCAACACTCCGGACCAAACAATACACGACCTCACGACCGATATCCACATCTTGGGTCTTAATCACCGATGATTTCGAATTCTTTGATGACGCGCTGTACTTTGTGCATTACCAATCGTTTCTAATAAACTAGTTCGCTTTCTCGGACGGCCAATTCGAAATCAACATCATGATTCACCTGCGGAGGTTATTTTCCCCGTCTAGACTGTAATCCGATGGTCTTATCCACAATTTATAACCATTTATAACGCGCTAACTTGTCTCTTCATCCTCCACTCCTACCACCATCTCCCTTCCACTGACACTCATTCGCGTTTCTCTCTCCTGATCACGACGATGCAGTTCCGCAAAGCACTCCTCCTTCTCTTTCTGGCGACGTCCACGCTCTCTACGCCTGTGCACAAAAAGCGGTATCTAGCCCGCCTAAACTATGCTCACCATAAATTCCGCCGAGCGGCTGCTACAGCGTCACTGTCACAGATACCCTCATCCCTCCACATCTTCAGTAAACAGACTGCAGTACGCATAGCCCTCCGACACCTGCTCCAGCGTTTGCTGTCGCTGACCATTTAAACCACAGCTCTCTGCGCGATCTGCCACTGAACGAAAGTATCAGCATGCCCCTGCGCTGCTGGCTGGCCAGGGTGTACAGCCTGGTTACGCCATACCTTCTTCGCTCAGAGACTCCTATGACCGCGCATCTGACCATGCTACTGACATCACCATGCTCACTCCTCCTCATTTCAGGCCGATCATTGGCACTCAGATCAATGCTACAGTCGGAGCTATGATCCCCGGTGTTGGAGTGCTGGCCGCTGCGAATGGGTCGGTTATCATTCCTCTCACTGACGAGATTCTTGGTGTCGAGGACCTCGAGTACTACGGCCCGTTGAACTTGGGGAGCCAGGGTCAGACGCTGCAATTTGATTTCGACACAGGTTCTGCTGGTGGGCTTCCCCTCATAGGATCTAACGAGCGACGATTCTCATGACGCTACGGATTCATTATAGATCTTTGGGTTCCTGTTAGCTGTGACGATTGCGGGTTACTCACACAGTTTCAGGCTAGCTCCAGCACTACATATCGTAACACAGGTCAACCTTTTAGCGTCACCTACGTGAGTTCCAGTCGGCCCGCAATGTCCCATCATCACGGCAAGCTCATCGTTCTTCATCAGGGATACGGCAATGTGAATGGCACGGTCGCCGTTGACACGGTGTCGATAGGTTCTTTCGGTGTGTCCAACCAATACTTTGGCGCAGTCAGCTCTGTCTCTCAGAACTTTGCCGAGTCGCCCAATTCAGGGCTTGTTGGCCTAGCGTTTGGCTCGATTTCAAGATCTCGTCAACCTACTTTAGCTGAAAATCTGATCTCACAGGGTTTTCTGCAAGCACCATTGTTCAGCGTCTACTTGACTAGGAATCAGGAGGAAGGCTCCGAGGTGAGTGATGATTATCGTTTGCAGTGCGCATCAGGACTGATGATGCGGTACGTGTAGATCTGCTTCGGATGTGTTGACGTGTCAAAAGCGATCGGGACTAACATTCTGTGGATGCCAGTTGTCTCCAAGGCATTGTTCTTTTCTTTTCTCCTTGCCAGATTCTACTGATGAGGTTCCTGCAAGACTTACTGGACGGTCGATCTGGCGAGCGTAACCGTGGGCAGTTCGAACGTCCCTACTCAGGTTGGAAATTCAAACGCCGTATGTCGAACCCAACGGCTGTTTCGAAACACACTCTTACCACTTTCCGGACCCGTCGCTGCCCCTAGATCATCGATACGGGCACATCTTTCATATACGTTCCCGGCAACCTTGCTGCCGCCATATACCAACCGGTGAGCTCGACTTGTCCTACAGCGAGGGCGTGTCCTGACGCGTGCTCCGCGCTGCATAGATCCCCGGATCTGCGCCAGCCCCATTCTACGGTTCCGGTTATTACTCGTACCCTTGTAACGCCCAAGTCAACATCTCCTTCATCCTTGGGAGCCAAACCCTCCCTCTCGATCCGCGCGATTTCAACCTCGGGGCAAACGAGGATGATTCTTCTGGCACGTCAGTGTTCCAGTTTGACCCACAGTTTCGTCTAGCTCCTGACGTTTCCTCTTTTTTCCCCCTTCTTCTCAGAACGTGCATCGGTGCGATCATTGGTGGATCTTTCAATTTTGCAGTCCTCGGTAGGTCACGACCCGTGTGTCTTGACGTTCGAATGCTCATTAGCACCGCCTCAGGTGATTCGTTCTTGAAGTCATGTAAGCCCCATGGGTGGTTTGGGTACTTTGATCAACGTGGACTGACTACCCTCACTTAGACGTGTCCATTCACGACTACTCGCACGGGGCAAGAGTCGGCTTTGTGAAAAGCATCAATTAATGATGGTGAGCATTCTGTCGTTGAGCGACCGAGCTTTGGTAATAAACTCGTGTCTATTCCAGCCTCGTCCATGTCGTTGGGGAGGGGGGACGTTTGTTAACTGTACTACTGATTTGCTCATGAATCAACCGCTGATGATCCGTTCTGTTCGTGTGACCGCCTCGTCGCAATTTCATCGATCCACCATTCAGATTCGTTGGATAGCTATGTCATACAGGGTGAACAAGTATTCAAGACAGACGCCGACTATACAACCGAAATACCTAACCAACGCCACTAAGGGCTACAAAATCAAGGAAAGATAGTAATATCTAGTAGTGGGTAATACCAAAGAATGATGGTAAAAATCAAGAAAGATAAAAAGATATGAAACGGGCTAGCCTAACCCATCGCAGAGACCACGGACGGGGCTGTCGAACCATGTCTCTGGTGTTCCCAAAGCTTGTCATTGGCCCGAATCTCGATATTCTCGAATGGTGCACTCTGAGACAACTTGACACAATCGCGCGTTCCGAGGACAAGCAATTCGAAGAAGAACGCCGAAGCTGCTCTTCTCGATGCCTTGTGCGACATCTGAGTAAAACTCATCATCTTCTCTTCCTCTTCATCGTCCTCGGGTTGCAATTCCTTGCGTATAATCCCGAGGGCTTTGACAGTGTTTCTGCTGTAGCCTTTGCCCTCCCCTTCGGTGGCCGATTCTGGCGCAGAAGACGACTGTGACGGCCGGACGTCGAATGCGGCAATCGCAGAACTGACGTCAGCGTACGATTCTTCTCCTTCCTCCGCATCGACAGCGGGTGTCGACAGACGGCTTCTCTCCGAAGGTGCAACACTCCGTCCGCGATCAGCCCCAAGCTCCTCCTGGGCCACGGGGAAATCACCCCCAACGTCCATCCGGAAATCGTCCATCCCACCGCTAATGTCGCCAAAGTCAAATCCACCCTCGGGTGCAATGCTGGCACGACCACCGAGTGCTTCACTGGCGATGGCAACGCTGGGAGCGATGCTGGCGTCGCGTCTCCCTTGCTCGACTTCTTCATCTTCGTGTGCACTCTCTTCCACTCTTGACTTCTTCCTTCCACCCTTTTCAGGGGATACCGCTCTCTTCTTGGAGGGAAGCCCGCTCTGCAGAGGACGCATGAAGAGATCTGACAACTCTGGCGCCAGACCGGGCGGGCCAGCGAAGAAGAAGGTGCCGTCTGGCGTGACCTTTGTTGGCAGGAAATGAGCGAGTGGATCTTCTCGTATTTCCATTAGGCGCATGACCATCGTTGACCGCGGGAGGAACTGTTGCTCGGCTAGAATATCACTGATATCCCTGACCACCGGGGCACCCAGTCCACGGCCTGCCCGAGCACCTGGACCGTCTGCAAGTTCGATTACAGAGTCGATGATCTGCTTCTTCTCCTTTGGTTTTCGCTTGGCTTTGGCCGCGTCCGCTTCTGCTTCCTCTGGTAACTCTGGTTGAGCGGCGCGAGGGGTAAGGTTGAGGTCGATTGGTGGAGGGGTTTGAGGGGGCTCCGTGAGCGGCGATGCTACGGGGAGGTGAGTGTCAAAATCGACAAAGCTCATTGGATTGACTTACACATCCGCGAAGGAGACCGTGTTTGACCAGGTGTCTGCGCACGCTCAGACGCCACACCGTCTCCGAAATCTATCCCGAGATCCAAGTCCGCCCCTGCAACATCTGGACCGAATGGCATGTCGACATCCATATCCGCACCAAAAGGATGCTCTGACGCCTCCCTACTCCTGTAGGAGAACGCGTCAAGGTCTTTATCTCCTGCACGAGCACGCCCTATGATGTGGGAGTCTAAAGACTCCCGGGCACTCCGTGGTGCCGGTGCATCTCGACCCACTTCAACGCTTCCGTCGACAACACTCGCGCCGTCTCTGACGCTGACAGGGCCGTCACCGAAATCGAGACCCAAGTCGAGCTCGCCGAAATCTTGGGAACCAATACCATCAGACGGTCCGAGATCGAATCCATAGCCGGGGTCATCAAGGTCGAGTTGGAAATCCTCGGCAGTTTGGAGGGTGATATCAGCCTGACGAGCGACATGGTGTCCTTGAGGCTCGGCGATGCGATCCTCAAAGTCGATATCCCTAAAGGTGGGGTGAGTGGTGTCACGGGCACGGAGAGCACACTCACCAGTTAATGTCTGGAATGAGTACGTCCAAATCAAGGTTTCCGCCCTGGAGTGTGATGGCGTTACGATTTACGGCCAATTGGTCCTCGGTCATGTCGACGAGACCTGGTCGAAATGCCTGAAACATTGGAGGTTATGTCGGCAGAGGTGAAGTGGAAAACGAAACACACCATCTTAATTTTCAGCAATGCTTCGTTACAGTCATCGAGGAGATATTTTGCTTTTCTGCTGTAAATGCGAACGACACCAAGCAATAGTTGTCCGCTGAGACGTAGAGCCATAACCTCGACTTCCTGACCCATGATAGCATCTAGATGGGGACTTGTTGGCTACGGCTGGCGTATAAAGGGGATCAAACTTGCCTGCAGCTTGCTGGATATCTGTCTGCAGTGTCTGTGTCTTGGAGAGTTTGCGCTCCATGTGTGCGGCAAGCCATACTTTTGCCAAGGGACCTCTCCGGGAGAGGATTGCCTCTGAGTAGAACTTGTGGGTGTGTGTGGTCAGATCTGCGAGTAATTTAATGGTTAATTGACGTACCATTTATTGAATCAAGAAATAAGGATAAGATATACAAGAAAAAGGGGGCCAACAACTTGGACGCGGTTGTGGCAGTAAGCAAAGGTGAACTCGTGGCTGTGCTCTCCTTCATGTTCGCGTCCGTGTCTCAGCGCGTCCTCAGTCGACTCTCAAAACGACCAAAACGCGTCTCTATTCCACAACATACCCCAGGTAATTTCTCTCCTTTCAAAGCGGATCCGTCTACTGACTTTTAGCCAAGTAATTTACACCCGTCAGCTATCTCAGACCGCTCCGTCACCACCCAAACCCTCCAGATCCCAACTCAAACCATGGGCCTTCGCTGCGAATCCCACATTCCCCGAATCGAGCAGTCAAATAGACCGCTGCCATCTAGAGGCCGTTAGTCATGCTAGAGGAAGCAATGGAAAATCCCGTCTCATACCAATGCTGCGTCTCGTCCGGGAAATGAAGACGGAAGGCGTGAAACCTGATCTGATAATATTCAACTCTCTGCTGGCTTGCCTCGCTGATGAAGCCCTTCCGCTGGAAGCCTGGGCTGTCGTCGATGACATGACTTCATTGGGCATAGCGTTGGATCGTCAGTCCTACAATCATCTCATTCATGTCAGTTCACTCGTCCATTCCCGGACACAAAACGAACCAGCACTGACGTCTTTCAGGCATGTAGATGGTCTTCATCCGTGACTATGTGGGACATAGTGGACCAGATGCGCAAAAGCGGATTTGAACCAGACGAACAGACCTACTCCCACATGGTCAGACGTGCCACGACGACAGAGAGCATCGAGCTCGCTCTCCAATATATGCAGGAAATGGAAGCCCTCGATCTCGTTCCCGAGCTCTCTGCCGCTCAGGATGTCGTCAAACTCGCCGCAGACATGAACCTTCCCAAGGCCGCCATCGAAATCGCTCAGAAATTTGAATCCCGCTCCCAGCGCAAACTTGGGGGAGAACCATGGCTTGCATGTCTCATATCCTCCGCTCACATGCTCTATGTACGTCCTCTGGTAATGTTCTCGTGACTGCAGCTTAAGCTTCAATCGGCAGGCGGACGGCGTCGCATTAACATGGCAGACCGTCGTGCATAAATTAAATCTTACTCCAGACGAGGGGACGTGCCTTTCCGTTCTGAGCGCATGTGCACGGCACGGTCTTGCGGACGTAGCTTTGGATGTTATGCGGGTGCTCCGAGGCATGGGCGTGGATCCATGGGGTGAACATCATTTTGCTCCCTTGATCGAAACTCTCTGCAGGAAGGGGCTGCTCAAGGAGGCCATGCAGACCTTGGTCACGATGCGTAAATTGTGCATCAACCCAACAAACGAAACAGTTCGGCCATTCACCGAGTTCCTACAGGCGGACGTGGATCGCATCGATGGTGCTTGGCCATTGCTTGACCAGTGGCGAAGCGAGGGGAACCCGGTCGACCCCATGATCATGAACAGCGTCATCCACGCATCCATCCTGCTCGGC
>JBBPRJ010000301.1:0-11526 GCA_038092975.1 Chalciporus piperatoides | reverse complement strand
GCTCGAGTGTTTCGGGGTCAATTTCGCGGAGCTGAACATCATCTGTCTTGACCCAGAGAGACTGGAAGCCTGACGCATGACCGCCCTTCTTCTTCCCTTGACTCGTATAGATATCTCGAAGACCCGGTGGGTTCACAGAGACAGTGACACCAATGTTAGTGTGATCCAGCGGCAGACTTTTCTCTGGGACGAATACGCTCATGACCTTCTTGAAGAAGCCGGCACAGGGGTCACGCTTCTGGCCAAAGGTAAGGCCGGCCATCTTGCCAGTCTTTCGGATGGTCTCGATTAAAGGGTCAACGCTCCGACGAGAGTTGTAGATAACGCGTGCAGATGAGCCAGACTGGATAATATGGAAACGGTGGTTCTGCGAGAAACCATCGAACCAGTGGTCAATGGAGAACGTAGAGCCCTTGGCGGTCTTCACTTGGTATCCCCCAGGACCTGTTCGGTATAGGGTACCTGAGACGTAAGGCGGGATGGTTCCGGAGACCTTGAGCTCTACGGGCTCTCTCTCCTCGTGAATGACATCAAACTACAGCTATGTGGTCACTCATTCGTGTCGTGCATGAATCAGACAGTGGGCTCACCCCAGCGTCATTTGGCCAGTTGTTGAACGGCTTGGGAAATGGGCCTGTCATTCGGTGGGTGGATTGGAGCGATAGGTAAGGTTTGATAAGGATGGCGCATATCGACCTGGAACTTTATAGCATACGCGGATTAGGCTGCGGAGGATGCAAAGAAGAATCACCAACCTTTTTGGGGCGATACAGGACTCGGGCCTTTGTAAGTAAGGCAATCGGAATTGTGGGTACTACTCCTAGTCTCCAACAACCAAAATCCGTTTCATACTCCGCGGCCAACGCTTCGTTGGGATACTGAGCAACATACGTATGGGTGTCCTGGTCGACATGCAACTGATTCTTTGATTATATGACAAGGTGCTATGCACCAAACACCGTATACCACAAACTACCACCCAGATCCACGAACACCTTACTTCGTCACGATAAAGTTCCAGTCGCTGGCAATCTCGCCCGTCTGGATGCCCACAAGCTCCTTCCAAAGGGGCTTCGATACGGGGCCCATACCATCCGGACCAGTGGGAATAATGACATCACTGCCCAAGTACCCAATCTTCGCCACGGGTGTGACAACAGCTGCTGTACCTGTACCGAATAGCTCGACGAGACGTCCAGCCTTTGCCGCGGAGACGATCTCTCCCATGTTGACGGGACGTTCAGAAACTTTAAATTGAGAGGGAAGACCCTGAAGCTGCTTGCCTCCAGAAGCATGCTTGCGTGCAAGGGCGAGCACAGAGTCACGAGTGACACCAGGAAGGATCATGCCGTTGAGAGGAGGAGTAACAAGCTCAGTCACTATGGAACGTAATCCGTCAAGACCAGCTGACTCAAGAAGTGTATGTCCACTTACCACCATCCTCCCCCTTGAACACGACGAACAAGTTCATAGTGCCAACCTCAGTGAGCCAGTGCTCAGGCCCGTGAAGCCAGAGGTTCTGAACATAGCCTTCTTGAGCAGCAGCTTTTTGTGCGACGACACCAGGAGCATAGTTGGCTGCCAACTTGTAGGCACCGGTGCCTGTTCACACGAAATAGTTAGCCCAAGATATCGATCAACTTGAACCACCGACCTCCGGGGGCAGCACGAATGTACTCGTTGTCAGTCGTGCCATACAATGCCACGGGTTTGAATCCTTGGGGGTAATATGGTCCTGCAGGACTACAAATGACGAAGAGTAATGCCTCGGTGGGTGGCTGGACTCCGAGGGTCCCATTAGTACCCACTAGAGCAATCAAAGTCAGTACAGGCGATAGCACAATAGTGGGGGGAACCGACTTAAGGTTGGGCGGATATATAAACTGTGGCCAGGTTCCTTGGGTATCCACTCGCGTTCTAGGCTGACGAGCTCCCTGATGCACTCAATGAGGGCATCGCCATTGAAGGTCTACGCGTTTCTGTGAGAAAAGATGACTCAATGGTCGACGACGATCGGTACTGACTGGTAACGCTAATCTTCCTGCACTGACGTTCATCCGCTTCATGTTCATGTCAGGTCGGAACATGGTCACAACGCCATCCGAGCGTCTGTAGGCCTTCATTCCTTCAAAAAGTGACTGGGCATAGTGGAGGACAGTTGCAGCGGGAGTGAGATTAATGGTAGAGACTATGACGCGTCAGTTGGAGGGATCACTTGAACAGAACGCGATAAAGTAGCTCACATGGTACAATGGAAGGAGCACCCCAGCCGGTTGTCTCTGCCCATGGAATCCTGAGCATATGATCCGACTGTAGATATACTGAGCCATCCGCAAAGGGATTAGACCACTGTGATATGACGTACAAAGGTCCGCCCGAAGAGCAGCTGGTTGGAGGGAGGTAGTCCTTGGGGAGTCGAGGTGTGTGTAATGGTGAGCTTGGTGGCCTGCAAGGGTGGGCATTGTCCTAAGATTCAGAGGGAGTACAAAATGTTGATAGGATGTCGTATACCTCGATGTCAGGCATCGCAGAAGGGGCACTGGACATTTGCCTTCCACGAGCGCAAGTTGCAGGCTGCCATGTAGGAACGGTTTTGGCACGGGCAAGCCGTGCTAATCGCGCTGAGGTGGTGTAGAACGGGGAGCGGGACATGGCAGACGCGCTGTGTGAGAGAGGGAAATGATACTTGGTTGATGAATTTACGCTATGTCGGTTTTATACGGACCAACAAAGCGAGTCATTTGACACACGTACGGAACGGAAGATACCCTCAGCTACCACGTCTACTGACTGGCTAGACTCTACAAACGTAATGATACCAGCAAGCCAACAACACCAGTACCGTTGACGAAACTGGCCAAGCTCGATATATGGATCGTGAGACTCATCATGTCCTTTGTCCTTCCGACCGATGGCGGCGCAATTCCGACCCCAACCTGGTCGTTCTACTCGCTCTCCAGCATCGGTCACTTCGACTAACAATCCAAGGCAGCAACCCGCAAGCCTTGCAAAGCGCCTCCTATTTCCCCACCTACCACCTGGCTCGGACTTACCCCCGTTATTCCTTTCCCCTGCATGTCCCCCCGAACTCAACGATGAGGTGTACGACTTCATTGCTCTCGCTCTCAGAGCCTTTGTAAACACTTGGTGGACTAAGCTTTCCAGATACGACAAAGAGTTCCTTCCCCAGATTACAATCATCGTGACCCATCTCGTCCGCGTCATTGAGCATCGGCTTCTCGATGCAGACCTTTCCCTCCTAGTTTTTAGCGACATCCCTTTCCTCATCACCCAGCATTACCAGGATTACCGTCAGGCTGCTTCAAAGGTCTCCACATCTTATGCTACCGGTGGCGCGCTCTCGCTTCCACAGCTATTCCATCAACTGCAGCCCCACATGGCAGTTTCCGCCAACGGGAGCATAGACGAAGAATACTTTCGACAAGCTTTCGACCATATCTTGAGAGAATGTCTCCCTGCCGAAGATTACGCGCCAGAGCCCGAGAGGTTTATTGTCCGGGAAATCATCCTCACCATCGTGGTGAACACTGTTCTCCCTCGCATAACACAACCTTGGTTTCTTCAGAAGACCCTGTTGGACATACTTGGTCCTTCTCCAGGAGTAGTGCCGGAAAAGGTATGCTGCCTGTCCCTAAAACACGACGACTCTCTGACCTTTGTCCAGTCCTCTGGTTCGTCTACGTCTGCTTCACGCACGCCCTCGAACTTTTCCAAGTCCAGCGTCATCGTGTTCCTGCTTTCAGTCGTCCAGAAATTATCTGGCATGTGCATCATGCTCATTCACGCATATAAACAAACCATCCATACCATCTCCCTTGTGAACCAGTCTAACTCTTCACGACCCGCACATCAATCCAGGATATCTCCCTCGGGGTTTGAGACACCCCGATTGAGAAATTCCACGCCTTCACGAGATGACTCCCCGCTTCTTTCTTCCTCCGAAGCGTCGTCTGTCACGTCTCTGCAAGCAGGAGCATCCCCAACCAAATTTGCTCAGCCAGAAATTGTGCCAGACCTCACCCGTGGACCACTACTGATGATTTCCGAAGTTCTGAACGCCCGAGAGCGTCTTGCCGCTACCACGCTATTTCAAACCATATCCTTGTTGTGTTCTCTTGGCCAATCCTTCATGAACAAGTGAGCTCAATCTACCAAATCTTTACATCGCTGACTTTGTATGCTCAGGCTATTGTCTTACTTGTTGTACACTTATGTGCTATCCACCTCCTCCGTATTATTTGTAGTCCGGCTCTCGAAACGAACACTCTTTCCCAACGGATACCCAGGACCTCCACCCGTAGACCCGACGCCAGAAGAGCAAGTCGTTATTCGCGAGCAGGTGGCGAAGAGGTTAGCTGAGCAGATTCCCGGACTGGCGTCGTCCGTATTCCTGGGCCCTTCGCCAACGAGAACTCTTGACGCCATTCTTGACCCGCTGGGCAATAGCGCTTGTAACATTCACCTTGCAGTGTTCATACTTGACGCTCTGATACTAACGCTCTTCCCGGAGATGGGGGTGGAAAGTACTCGAGCTGATTCCACAGCGATGGGAGCCGAAAAGGAAGAGGAAGGGTTCGGCCCGGTTGGGTATTAGTTTGGTGATATTTGTAGCTTGACGTCACACGATTGGCCAATGAACTGATTTCTAATTTACTCTGAATTTATCCCCTGAGCAAAGACCACGATAACAATGCATCAGCCTCCAAGCCCCCCCGTCCTGCTCTCGTTCCCTTCCTCTGCAGAGCTAACAAACGCTCTCTCATCGTTCATCATCAAAGCCCAGAAGGAATCAGTCGAGAAGAAGGGCAAGTTCACCGTCGCTCTCTCAGGTGGATCTCTTCCCAAACAGCTCAAGGCTCTGATAAACGACCCAGCCGTCAAGTGGGATAAATGGTATGGACATCGCTCTTTCATCTATCGACGTTTCTGAACTGTTCAAAGGCAAGTCTTTTATGCTGACGAGCGTGTCGTTCCGCTCGATCATCCCGATTCAAACCACAATCTCTGCCAAACCGAGCTCTTCCAGCACGTCCAAATTCCTGCTGAGAACATCCACACACTCGACCCCAGTCTTCTTGACGATCTCGAAGAACTCGCAGATGCCTATGAAAAGGAGCTCATCCACGAGTTCGCGCAAAAAGACTCGGCTCGTTTCCCCATCTTTGATCTCATCCTTCTCGGGGTTGGTCCGGATGGACACACCTGTTCACTTTTCCCAGGCCATGAGTTGCTTAACGAAAGTGACAGGTGGGTTGCTTATCTGGACGACTCTCCAAAAGCACCTCCGAAGCGTATCACGTTTACGTTCCCCGTCCTGAATCACGCCGCTCGTGTCGCTTTCGTTGCCACCGGAGAAGGAAAGGTCGATATGCTTCCCCTTATTCTCGACAAAGCAGAACACAACCTCCCCGCCTCGCGCGTCAGACCTGCCCATCCCGGTTTGGTTTACTGGTTTGTGGACGATGCTGCGTCAGCCAAGGTTGAGTTCCCAAGGTCGATGATCAAGTTGTAAGAGGTCGGCGAAAGAGAGGATGCGTATGATAGTCTCTTGTACTTGTACTTAACTTACCACACATTCCATCACCTCCTTCGTTGTCCAGTCATTACGTTATTCGTCTTCCTTGAGCAACAACATGAAATACCTCGATCATGAGAGTAAACACTCGATAAGAGCACAAAGGGTAACAGGCGGCGGTACTCGTCGCTAACACAGAAATAACAAAAATCCATTAAAGAGGCAGATTAACAGTTGCACCCGTAGTCCTGCGTGCTCTCTCGATCGATCTGAATCGGGTCTGGATAGTCCACATACCTGTCGAGCATCGTGAGTCAAGCAGCTTCACATGCAAAAAAGGGAGACAACACACATTTGTTCTTCTGCCTCTTGTTGCAGCGCGTTCTTGGATACCGTTTGGAAGGCCTGTTCTACATTGATGGCCTCCTTGGCAGAAGTCTCAAAGTAAGGGATGTTGCCCTTGGATTGGCACCACGTCATGGCGCGCTTCTGCGTGACCTACGAAGTGACGCGCAGTTCTAAATATGTTAACGTCCAATCGACGAACCGCCGCACCTGCCGTTTGCCCTCCTCAACGTCAATCTTGTTGCCGAGAACAACGAAGGGGAAGTTCTCCGGATCATGTGGACTGGCTTGGATGAGGAACTCGTCACGCCAGCTATCCAGAGTCTCGAAAGATTTCGCGCTGTTGACGTCATATACGAGCACGCAACAATCTGCGCCCCTGTAGTAAGCGACCCCGAGAGACTGGAAGCGTTCCTGTCCCGCAGTATCCCAGAGCTATCCGGATCTGTCAGGAGGCGTGGAGTGCGACATACACAATGCATACCTGCATCGTCACCAAACGGTCGTCCACCATGACTTCCTTGGTGAGGCTGCATGATATTCAGTAACTGTGATTGTCACGAGCATCAGGTCACTTACAAGTCGGCTCCAATAGTGGCCTTGTATTGGTTGCTAAACCGCTTGTTCACATATTGGTTCATGAGCGAGGTCTTGCCAACACTATACGCCACATTTGCTGCAATGAGCTACCTCCGTGGATCCCCACTAAACCACGCACCCACTGTCCCCAAGGATAATAACCTCAACAAGTCGCTTAGTTGCTGCACTGCGGGAAAGATAGATAACGGTTACCTTCAATAACACACGACCCATGATGCGCTAATACGAGGATTGGGAGTGTAGTTGAGCGGATAATTAAGGAGAAATTCTGTGGTCGTGGCAGCGCTGGCGTCGGTCAAGGGGACTACAGAAATAAAGCGGTCAATCGGTGGCACCGTGGAGCACCGGCTGAGCTCCCGCATTTGGGGTCCATTCAAACTCCGCCCGAATTGGCCGGCCTGACTGAGGCTGACTCCTTCCGCATTGCCATTAGGAAATGTAGGAGAGACTTGAGAGAGTCCTATGTTTGTTTCACTGAAAAACCTTCTCAAGCATCATCGACGTTGGCAACTTGGTCTTCGAGCTTGTACTTTGAGACACATGGCGACTCGCATCGCACCCAAAACCAAGGACCATATAGAGCTGTCCGACGCTGAGAGCAAACTATGCGATCTACTCGACGAGTTCACGCGACATCTCAAGCAAGAGCAAGGTATCGTCACCGCGTGCAGGATCAACGGTGGTTGGGTCCGCGATAAGGTCAATCCGTGGCCTTCTTTCGACAAAAGCCCGTTTCTCATCTTGCCGTGCTCCATGTACAGCTGCTCAATTATGAATGCAATGATGTGGACATTTGTCTCGCAGATATGATGGGTGTACCATTTGCTGAGCAGTTTCTCGCGTTCTTGGAAGAGAAGAAGCATGTCCCAGTACACAAGGTGACCAAGATCGAGAGTAACCCTGATCAATCCAAACACTTGGAGACAGCACGGACGACGGTGCTCGACATCGACTTGGACTTTGTAAACTTGCGGAGCGAAGAGTATTCAGAACTGAGTCGAATTCCAACAGAAGTGGTACGTCGTCGAGTCGATCTGATTGGTCTTGCTGGTTGATTGCTTTCTCCGCTGCAGAAATTTGGGACACCACTCCAAGACGCGTTGCGAAGGGACCTCACAATCAACGCGCTGTTCTACAATGTCCATACGCGGTTGGTCGAGGACTTCACCGAGAAGGCATGAGTTCTTCGAGCAGTCATTCTAAAGTCAAAGCGCTAAATTTTAGGTTATTTGCAGGGATTGGATGACCTTCGAAACGGTGTGATACGGACACCCCTGCCTCCGCTCCAAACATTTCGGGACGATCCACTACGCGTGATTCGATGCATCAGGTTTGCAAGTCGCCTCGGGTTCGAGATGACTCCTGAGCTCGAGGAAGCCGCTCGCGATCAAAGCATACAGGTAACTCGTACGAATTTTGCCAAGACCGGTATTGACACACGTCCTTCAAGGAAGCACTATCTTCGAAAATTAGCCGTGAGCGAGTTGGAGAGGAACTCGATAAAATGATAAACGGTTCGAACATCACAGTCTACAGAAACCCGAGCTGATAGAAATATCCAAGGTCCCGAACCGTTGCGCGCCATGCAAATCATCCACGACTTGTCGTTATACCACTCCGTTTTCCACGTACCTTCTACGATTACGGACATTGCCTCTGACCCTGTGGCCTCACCACAACTCTCCTTGACCGCCTGTACCATCCTTCATGACCTCCTCTCCTCGACATCATCCGGAACGTACCAGTGGACCACACGCCCCCACCCGACGCTTCTTGCTCATGCGTTGAACGATAAAGGAACGAGGGCACGATTATTCTTGAGCGCGGGTCTGTATCCATTCGCGGACATCACCTACGAGGATCACAAGCAGAAAGTACACCCCCTCGTCGAAGCCGTCATTCGAGAGGGATTGAAACTCGGAAACAAAAACTATTACCTCGACGGCATACCGGCACTCTACCATGCTGTAACCCTCGCAAAGGGTCTTTCGTTACACGACGCCCGATTCACGACACCCTCGGAACGCGTGGCTATCGGTACGCGATAACTTTGGATGGGATGTTTAGACTTATATTGTCATAGGGCTTTTTCTGCGAGATGGCAAGGTACATAAACCTATGTCTGGCGCACATTGGTCTTCCTCCCTTCTTTTCTCCCTGGTATGCGAGCTGGTCCCGCTTGGGTTCGGTAGGTTCTTCAGCGTAAATTGTCCCACCTTGATTTGACTGTCTCCTACAGGCGAGGAATCCGAGGAATGCATACGGCGTTATAATTCGTTCACCAGCCGTGTTGAAGAGCTTGGTCTGGACAAGTTTGTTGACGCGAAACCCTTGCTCAATGTAAGACGACACCATCTCTTTTTTTATCGGTACTCAAGTATACGTAGGGGAAAGATATCATGTCTACGCTCAGTGATAAACCTGGAGGACCCTGGACGGCGGTTGTGCTTGCCAAGGTGATCGAATGGCAGCTCGAGAACCCCGAAGGCGAAAAAGAAGCCTGTGTGGCTTGGCTGAAGGAGGAACATAGTTCAGGCCGGTTAGGTATCGAGGAATTCACAAAAGTCTCTTCTGGGTCCAAACGTCTTCATGGAGACAGTAAAGAAAACTCGAAGAAAGCCAAACGGACACAACAATAGCAATTACACATACTGCCCAGAGCATTACACTGCAGTTTCATGAATGCTAGCGAATAGAGAATGGTGGACGACAAATATGTTAGGATCGAAGGCCATTGCCAAACAGAGTTGGGCGAGTCCGCGTAGTGAGCTTTCGCCCGGTTTTCAACCAGAGAATCAATGATATTCAGCGAGAAAACACTCATTCTCAGTGGTGTGGCAGGTCAATGAAATGCGCAAGATGCTAGGTGAAAACCATTGTCTGATCCGTGTGCGGGCCGTCTTCGATTTCAAAGTGCCAAACTGCCCAGAGATTTTGGCATGGGAAGAGGGACGCCGATCGCATGAGTAGATAACCCTAGATAACCCAAGTCCTAATAATACTTAAGATCGTGGTGTTGTAGACGATGAAACATCACTGTGTTTACATGCTGTTGTATCACGAGATGTCTAAGGCTCCTCCAGGAATTTCTTGACTTCTGATTGGAGGAATTCATCATCCTGAGCGTTAGCGCCACCTCCAGCTATGATTTTGTTATCCATGAGCACAAGACAGCAAAAAGAAATAAAACTTTACCCATGTGTCCCCAGATGGAGGGCATGACAACCAGCTTTGCATTCTTCAGGTATAGCATTTCATTCTCACTGTCTTCCGGCTGTTGAGATGAATGAGACATCGGCAGAAATGAATCTATGTGTAAGATAAAGACTTACCGGGAAATAGAGGTCAGTCTTGGAGGGCATGACTAGTCCCCTGGCCTTGATTGCGCCCAAGCATTTTCCGAGGTCTCCGTTATCACGGATCGTGGAAACGTCGGCGACTTGCCAAGTGTGGAGTAAGGTGAGGAGATCGTTCGCATCCCAGCCATTCAGGAATCCTGCTTCCCAGTTCTCACGTAGGAATGTATGGAGGTCAGCAAATCTGTATAAACGGATCAGCACCTCAAACAATGTGCATCTATCTACACTCACTTTCCGTCGTACAAGTAATGCTTTTTGCGGAACCACTTCGATGGGATTTGACAATTAGCACACGCGATTAACTTCGAGATCAGAACAAGATACCGACTTCTTGGCTGTATGCCCAAGCACTGTATGCGCGACCAAATGCACGGATTCCATGCTGAGGCGTGGTCTTATAGTGCCCATCGTCAAAGTCTTTGGATGCTGTAAGCGCCGCTTTCGGACCCTCCAGGAAACTGTGATCCTCGTTAGAAGATAACAAGGTGGCCAACAGTGGCAACATACGCTTTGTTGTGGGGGCTCGTGCGTGCAGACCCACAAATAGGGATAAATCTTGGGGGAAAAGTCAGAAAAATAGTCCTGGGGAAGTTGGCATCATGATGCGAGGTTACCTTTCCACAAAATCAGGGTACATGACTGGCCAGTGATATGCCTACAATGTGAAGGTAAATACATCAAATGCGGATTTGTTTTGTGCCGCGAACCTGCTGTCCACCCATAGAAAAGCCGATGGCGCAGAAGACCTTCTGGATCCCCAGCTTCTGGGTCAAAACCGTGTACTGGGCACGACTATGTATATGTAGTTTGTAACCCGTCTTGGTCCATGGATGTTTTGCTCACATGTTGTCCTCATATGACACGGCTGGGAAGTACGGCCCATTGTATGGAGCAGGCTATGTGGGACATCATCAATGTGCACAGCAAATCTTGACTTCTGTTAAGCTCACAGTGTTGGAAGGCGAAGAGGACTACAGCGTGGTGTCAGGGAACACAAATAGTGGGTTAGTGAATTCCAACGCACTTCACCATTCGAAAACAAGGCAAATGTGACGACGTAGTACTTGCGTGGGTCCAGAACCTGACATTGTCTAAGTGCGCGTCCAGAGGAAAGAGCGTTGTGATAAATAGGTCACCTTGTCCTCTCCGACAAGATATCCTTGACCTATGAGACCATTGGCTCGTTGCAGCACGACAGTCTAGTTTCGCGGTTCAAATAGTAAGGTTACGCACTGTCAAGCTTTCCGCCGTAACAGGTTGGGAAGACGATGCAGGGGTTCTTGGGATCTCCATATGTGCAGTAAGCAGTTATCGCGTCTGGAATGATGCCTCCTGCGACACGAAACCGTCCATGGTGGTAGTATTGAATCGACATGGGCAATCAGAGTGTAATGTGAAGCGATTTGGAGTCAACCCAAGGATTGATCCCCGGAAGCTCCCGGAGCGTTAACCAAGCCTCATATACATAGACGGGCTCCCAGTGGGCTCCCGGGGCTGGTCATCAGACTAGCGTCGACCAAAACGTCTGCGAGAACCCGGGTCCGGGCCGCCTTCCTTATCGCATGTCCTCAGGAGGTTTCTGCTTATATAAACATCACGGTTTGTTCGCGCCAATATTCATTGTATATCCAGCTTCAACGACTCACCATGCACCCAGGCTAGGATCTGGATTTACGGCTGGGGTCA
>JBBPRJ010000300.1:0-11542 GCA_038092975.1 Chalciporus piperatoides | reverse complement strand
GCTTTTGCCAGTGATACCCCTCAATCCCGAGAAAGCTCTCCCGTGATGACCATGAATCTGCCATCGCTTTCGCTTTCGTAGGCCATTCGAACATGGTCGATGCTCGAGGACGCGTAACTTTACGCGCACATGAAGCACTCGAGTCTGACGATGTGACCGTGTTTTGGCTTCTTCGTCGCACCCCGCCCAAGTAACCGAGAGGGGAGAGATGCCATGGAAGAGGTTCCCCAACCTGAGCTCTTCTTTCGTATAGGCGAGCTCGAGGAGTCCTTGTTTGTAGGATGGAGCAACAGATTTCTACCCTACACGTAAACAGATGTGCAGACTTACAAAGTTACAACATCGCTTGCGATCATCAAGGTGACAGTGAGATTCTGAGAACAGTGACACACGGGGAAGGCCCAATTTAGTTCGAGTTATGCATGACAGTAGATTCACAAAGCCAGGAGGGCAAGAAGGATCGGATTATGATGCGGAAGTCGTCTCATACTCCCTTGTTCAAATCGACCATCTTGATACGACGACAAAGGAGTCCGTGATCCCTTCACATGATGGATAAGAAAAGAATCAAAAATCAAACGCACCAAGACAGATAGAAGTCTCGTGAGACCACCCTTAACGCCTACGAGAACGGATAACAAAATCTGTTGATCAGCAACCTCCCAAGCAAGGATTGTTGTAATCAAACGATGGGTTGATGGAAGCAGAGTCTGATTGATACTCCGTGTCTTCCAGATCGACTGGACCGGCGACCAACTGTTGTTCGATCAAGCACCACAGGTTATATCACGAACATGCCACCTCGCGCGAACACGCCAAAAAGCCACGAGTAAAAGATGCATCTACGGCGCAGGGGCACAACCTTCACAGAAGTTGTCATAATTACATGAAGTGTAGCCACCGTCAAACACTTACAGAGATGCGAGCTATTCGGCGTAACACCCCGCGGCTCCGTGGGTGCAGTCGCAAGATGCCAGACGACTTGGGCTTCCAGACCCATGGTATGCAGTGGCTCTTGCGACGGGGTGGTAGGTTTTGATACACATGCTGTTTACTAAATGGGGTGGTGGTCTTTGAGCGCCGTGGAGCAAAATACCGGGATGTCCGTGACATCAACGGATCAAGATGGTGAACTGATAGGATCTGAGAGTGCAACGTCATCGAATTGCACCCCCGTTGTTGTCCGCCCACACGCCACTCTTGCACTACTCGCCACGGGAATTGCCAAGAGTCGCTGTATATTTCTGTGGGATTTGTAGAGACATCAAGATATCACAGCTGGTGTATTCTCCGACCTAGGTGCAGCGTTGAGAGCAATGCCGAATTGATATCAACCTCATCTTTGTTTGGCTTGCTGGGCCTGCATCTTGGACTGCGCCAGCAGGTCTTTTTGCTGTTCGGCGAGGATGCGGCGTTTATTGAAATAGTCAATCTGGAGCGTACGTGTGAGTGGAAAAGGGGGTATATACAGGTAACGGCGAACATCGAGACGAAGACTTACCCAGCTTTTGGCACAGTTGCCCTCATACCGGGATCTCTCGTTTGCACATGCGTTACCCTCCTTCCCGGCCTCTAGGACGGCAGCGCGGTCTAGGCAGTCAAAGTATGAATCTCTGCTGTCCCAGCACTGTTTCCGGTCCTCCCGTGATACCGGGGACGCTTCCGGCTTGGAACTGCTGAACCACCAGCCCATTGTCTAGAAACTAGTCGAACTCTGAGCAGTCGCGAGACAAGTGTTTGTTCCAAGTCTACTAGTCACTGGATACAGTAGTCTAGTCTCACGCTCCTCGAGACCCCTCGGATCATACTGCCACCGGCCAAGTCCCAGTCAGGCGAGTCCCAGTTGCTCGCTTTCCTGCCAGTGAGCAGAGTTGGAATATGTCCTTGGAACTTTAACGCCTGTGACAAGACATGGCTTCACCCTCGTTGCAAGCGTCGACACCAGTCCATCTTCACCCGCTTTCACCAGACGAAGTTCCTCCATCCCGAGGTCGCAGAGCGCGTACACTCACCCAGGACGAGAACGCGGAAGCACAGTCATCCAAATCACAAAATAGCTACTTTGCACTCAAAGCACAGCGCGACAAGCTCGGCGATGCTGACACCAGCGGTCCAGCGACGACGACCACTCTCCCTAGCAGCAGCATCACACGGCCGAACTGGGATGGCAGCGTTCGTGGGTTTGGGAAATCAGACAGACGCGAATCCTTTAGTGGAGATAGAACTATAGATCGAAGACCATCCACCACGTCTCTCTCAGCACTTGCACAAAAGTCCCCGCGACAACCGCCTTGTTTCGTCATCGCTCCAACTTATGATACCAATTACTTGGTCCCGCCCAGTCCAACCGCACCCAGGGTCACATCTCACCAGTATCTCTCGGATGGAAAACATTCGGAGCAGCTGTCACCCGTCGTAGCACATGTACTGGCCCACAAATGGCACGAGTACTCGGACGAGGCGATCCAGTCCGCAATATCTCAACTGAGCACCGTAGAATCTCCGTCCGACGCAGATAACCATCCTTATCATACCGCGCTGCGCGTCCTATCCTCCGCACTCCGCAACCTATCGCGCGCGCGGCTGGAGCTTGAAGAAAGCAGGAAACTGTTAGAGGAGAAGCAAGCTGTCGGGAAGCAGCGCGCTGAGACGTTGCTTCGGGAACTTCAACCCTCGGAACAGGACGTTGCACGGCGTGTTATAGACTCGATCTACGCGGATAACGACGAACGTCAACGTCATATTAAGCGCCAGGACAGTCTTTCGGTACGCAGGCGTCTTTACATCTGGTTTTCCCGGATGTAATCGACTGACGCTGTACTGTATCCAGTCCCTTAAGACATCTCTCACGGAGGCGCTTGAGGACCAAGTTACTCTGGTTTCGAATGTGCCAGTTCGCGAAAGCGTCACCTCCTCCACATCCGCATTCCCGTCATCCGCAGACCACAAACAAAGTTCCGATCCACAACCAGAACGCGCGCATGCCAACGAAATACCGGCGGTATCAGTGTCAACTAGCCGGCCAGCATTGTCATTACACACCGAAACGCCATCCAGTGGTAACGAAAGTTCTGATAACAACACCCATGGTTCCAGGTATGATAGAGCATCCCTTGGTGATTGGATGGGAACCTGGCTACATAGAGGAAAGCCCAAACATACGCGTGGTGCTCCTACCTTCTCCATCAAAGAAGAAGCTGCTAGCAAAGAGCCCTCGCGGGAAGCTTCGCCTATCCCGGAAGTAGTACCTTCAGCTCCAGGTTCTTCTCAGCGCGCCGCACGTCGCAAGCATGGTAAAAGCGTCTTCGAGACACTTGGGATCTCGATCCTTAACCCAGCCGCGACAGTCGCTGTGCCATCGAAACAGCGGAAGTTGGTCAGACCCGTTTCTGGTCCTTCGCATGTTCCTCAGGGGCAGGATGGGAGGCCTCCGTCGGCGGCCTCGTCTCCTATCGTGAGTACGATGCCGTTGCCCACTCCATCCGCACCACAACTCGCTACCTCCCCCGAACCTACGGAGTCAACGGAAACGTCTACGATGCAGTCTCCTTCGCTGGCGGAAGACAAGCGCCTTCCTCAGGGTTCCTCTCTAAGAGCCATCGTGCACGCGACGCGCGTCATGACCTTGGATCCGGGAAGCGTTCTTGTAGACCAAGGACGCGATGCCGGACCGTTGGTACGCACACTCGCTCACGAACTCGTCCAGAACGCGCGTGACGAGCATGTCATCTTCCGTGAACTTGCCAAGCCCAGGGAGCGGAAAGAGCGGAGAGAAGCTCGTGGGGAAACGGGCCATCAAGTCGTTGCTCGAGCAACGCTCAGTCCTGTTGAAGGGGTCGCTGCTACGGAGTCGCTCTCGCGAGCGTTGAATACTCAAGGTCAGGTGGTGCGGAAGTCGAGGTCTCGGACAGGTGGCATCATTACTGCCTCTCTTACGACTCCCATCCTCAGCGCGTTGATGCCGCAACCGCAGAGGAAGACAACCAGCGGACATGAGGGCAATTCGAGACCTAACGCAGATCATGGGTCAGCTACTGCGCGGCAACCTGTTAACACGGTTAGCCCTCAACCTGCCAGCAACAAACCGGGCTCGGTCCCGTTGGAGTCTATCATCCCGGCGATATCCAAGCCTCCCACACATTACCTCTCTCGCAAGTATACACCGTTGACTGCTCCAGACTTCCACTTCACCATTCCCCTCCCAAACTCCGCCTCCCGATTCAGTGTCTACCACGACGACGAAAGCAAACAACCTCTTACAGATCGATACGGGTTCATCTACGATGTCTCGCAATACGACCTCCTGCTACTCATCAGGGCCAAGGAATGTGGGAATACTGCCCCTGCTTGTCTCACTGGGGTCAAGATCGCGGATCGCAGGGAGAGCAATTCATGGTCCGACGAGGAGGCCGACACGCAGAAGAGTGTCATTCGGGTTACGAAGGGCTTCTGTGGTTGTGATGGACCTGGCGCAACCCCTGCCGTCAGCACTCCGGACGGAGCTAGCGGAAAGTCTGTTGCAACCTCGTATCCTGCGGCTGTAAACAACACCGAGTCATCACACAAGCCTCGTGGTTCTTCTCCAGATACGCCTTCCCTGATGAACCCTAACTCCGTCCTTGCGGTCTCTGCCAGCACGCCACGCCATGTATGCGCGAATACGATCCGTGTTCTTCTAGCAGATCTTACGAAGATACACGATGAGCGACAAACCGCGGCGCGCAAAGACTGGGACGCTTTCGTCAAACAACGCAGTAGAGTCAGGGTTGGAGCAAAGTCAACTCTGCCTTCTATGATAACGACGACTTCTATCGGCGGAGCAGCTGCGCTTCTTGGACTTGGAACGACGGACGAAGAAGATGAGCTCGCCCATACAGAGGGCCTAATCGCCTTCGCGCAGCTTGGGCTATCGTCGAACAAGGACGAGAGGAAGGAGTTCGATAAATTGGTAAGAGAGGGGATACCCCTTGTTTATCGGTCGAAATTGTGGATGGAGTGTAGTGGGGGGCTGGAGATGAGGGAGCCGGGTTTGTTTGGGGACCTGTTGGCTCAGGTAGATACCCATGAGTTGGTGACGCATGAGATCGAGAAGGACGTTGGGAGGACGATGCCTTTGAACATTTTCTTTGGTGGAGACGGTGCTGGGGTGCATAAGCTTCGGAGGGTTCTAACAGCGTACAGCCGGTAGGGATGCTCACTGCTCGTCCGTCGCCTGCTCATTTATACGATATAGGCGCAATCCTGCTGTTGGATACTGTCAAGGCATGAACCTCGTCACGTCGACGTTGCTCTTGGTGCACGCGGACGAAGAAGAGGCCTTCTGGGTACTTTCGGCCATAATTGAGCGCATCCTGCCCGAAGACTTCTTCTCACCATCCCTTCTTCCCTCACGTGCATGTCCACTTGTGTTGTTGGACTACGTGCAGGAGTTCCTTCCCAAACTACACACTCACCTGACCGATCTCGGCGTCGACCTTGCTGCAATTTGCTTCTCTTGGTTTTTATCCCTATTCACGGACTGCCTTCCCATAGAGGTGCGTTTTCCGGAATGAGCAAACGCTGTATGCGGATCTCTGACCAAACGTTTCACAGACGCTCTTCAGAGTATGGGATGTCTTCCTCGTGGATGGATTGGATGTCCTCTTCCGCATTGCGCTTGGTATTCTGCGCAGCAACGAACAAGAATTGTTGCAATGCGAATCGATATCTGCGGTCTACGTCGCGTTGGAAAACTTGCCTACGCGGATGTGGCAGCCCGATAAGCTCTTGCAGGTGAGGTCCTCCGATTTCATGCATGCCAATCGTTGCTGATACGAGTTTCCTTTCCTTTGCTAGCTCGAACTGGAGCTTCGGACGTCCATTACGCATGCCGAGTTGCTGAAACGTCGAGAACTTCATGTTGCTGCCTTGCAGGAACTCGTGTCTTGAACGTTATTGACACACGTCTCAAACTCACGTCTCGAAGCCATCCCCCTCCCTCCCTCATATCTGGTCGTCTGTCCCCCATCACCGTTTTTGTTATTCATCGGAGCGATAGAGCATCCGGACTAGCTTCCATTCTCATTGCATCCACGCTGCACTATACATACAACACGATCAGCAGGCCTAGATAACATTCTATGAGTCTAGCAGATATTCTTGACGAGAAATATGAACCGATTGCTATACAAGCTTGCACGTCGGTGAAGACTTCTCACGTACGATACAGCTTACCACAAGTACACAGTGTTCCTGTATGAACCCGCCGAGAGTAATGGTTTGGATGAGTTGCATTTATTCTAGCATGAACCTAGGTTCCCGCTTTGATGCGGACGAGAGCATATAACTCAACATGTCACCGGAAGCTCCATCAGCCGACAAGACATCCATATTATCTGCATCAAGATAGACGGTATCTATGTACTCGCGGGCACCAGAGAGGTGAGCAACCTTGCAGCAAGTAGCATGCAGGCTAAGCAGCTCCGGCAAAGGAACCGGAAGATTTACGGGATCCGAGGTTGTGAACGTGACCGATTGCTTCAAGCCGAAGGGTATCGTTCTACCGTAGCCCTTGATTTCATAAGTATTCTCCGGAGACTGTAGTGAAACGGTGCCAGATAAATGTTATGGCAAGAAAATATGCGGCAATGCCCAAACTCACTGCCGGTGTGGATTCGAAGTACAACTCCAACCGCTCAAATGCGGTACCCACATCCCATTGCAAAGACATGACATTGGTCAAGGCATGAACTTTCTCCCCAGTGAACTTGTCAATGCCGTGATGGAATTGTTTGAGAACGGCGGAGTAGTTAAGCTGGGTGTCTAGACGTGAGTTGCACACTATAATGGGAGTACCTGTGGCCACACACCTTGCGCTCGTCCTCGGATTTAGGGTCCACACCAAAGAATGTAGACTCTGGAATAATATGGGCACACCGTGTGTAGACTCCAGGGGCCTCCGGATCGACGATGATATCCTCGGGGACTCCACGGTCAACAAACCCCGTTACGACACATTTCCAGTTGTCTCGAATCAGAGCCTATGCAAAGAGAGCAGTGAGAAAGAGAGATGAAGAATAAAGTTGCCATCGTTCAATGACAAGAGCTTTGGCAGCCTTGTGATCTCTGGGAGCCTGGGTAATGTCGGCCTTCACCTGCTCCTTCGTGATTTCAAAGGAGGACCTTGAAGAATGTTCACTGGGATTTGGAGTACCTCTGTGCCTTTTGACTGGACAAAACAAAATATATATAAGCATGCAGGGAGTGAAGGTGGCAAATGCAAGACTCACGAGTGAAGATGAGGTGACGCTCAAAGAATTCACCGACATCGCTCAGGTCGCTGCTGTCCTTGCACGAGTATATGCACTTGCAAACTTCAGCGCGAATATTCACGTTGGGAGCATGGAGCAGCAAGAAGCCAAGAATCCTGACATGGCGCAGCTTGTTCTTGGACTCGTTGGCGTTGGCGAGTTCCGATTCATAGTTGAGGCAGATGTTGTACGCGCTAAGCTGGTTGGGATCCTCCTCGAAAGTACTGGTCACTTCAGAAGAACTGGCCTTCGGAAGGGGAGTAGGCGGCATAGCACAGAGAGGGGTCGGCAGACCAAATTTGAAGTTAGCAATTGATCGAGGCCAACTCTTACCCGTCAAACTTTTACTGGAAATGTCCTTGGGCGATACTAGTACCTACAACGCAGAAAACGTGGATGGTCGTCAAGCAAGGCAAACCGACGCGCTTGCATTCAGGACTAATTCAGGACAGATGTTCCAGTCCTGGGCGAGGTGTGATCCTAAGAGTATGCGCTGCGGCGCTCAACCCCTGTGTGCGTACTACCTCTTTGTTATTCAGCCTTTCTTCCTGTTCTGACATGTTTGCGTCAATTGTTATGGTCTTCACATAGGGTGGAAAAATGATGGGCCTGCCTAATGTGTCGGAACGCCCGAACCTGGCAGAGCATGACCTTCAAGCTGGTGTAATTGTCGACGCGAATGGAACGTCGTTTTCCGATGGGAACGAAGTCATCGGTTACATTCCTGTTTGTCTCGTGCTACTTCCCCTCGTGTCCTTTCGCTTCCCTCTTCCCCCTTCCCGAGCCTACAGCTCTCCCGAGTTTAGCTCCAGCGACAATCCCTCCGTCTTGGTGATTACAATCCCGTGCATGCGCTCGATGACACACCCGGTCAATCTTGGTCAACGGCGGCTCGACTTCCGTGGGTATCTATGCTATCCAGCCCGCCAAAGCTCTCTCCTTCTGGGTAACCGCTTCTGCCTCGGCACAAAATGAATCCTTTGTGAATGTTCAGACGTCAGCACCCTAGCTCTTTCGTGATAGCGACTTTTTCTCGTCTCGTTTGCGAGTTGGATCACGGACAAGTTTACTCTGGACATTCTGAAGAGGCGCCACCAGCTTTCGGGGTATATCGTACCGCTTCATAATATTCTATGCCCTTCACTAAAATACAGGCTCGGAATCAAGTCAATATCCAGGGGGTCCTGTGCACCCAGCTGCGCGCTCTCTTCCCATAGATATACATAGGTATCGTCATGAGGCATACCCAAATGTTGATGCCACCGATGGTACAGAATGTACGGAGAACACCTGTAAGTCGAACGTGAGCATGGACGCCCGAGGCAATCACCGTGAGAGAAGTTAAGTTACCTTGTTCATTCAACCACGGAACGACAAAGTATGTGAGGCCGAATATGAACATGTTCTTGACCACACTAGGATGGGCACCGACGGAATGGTTGTCAGGAACGTCCTGCATAGCCACGGACACAGACGAAACACCCACTTGATAGTTGCGAACGCTTCAGCGGCATGGTGGCCATGTGAATCGACGACGTATGCAACGACACTGCGTGCAATCAGCCATCCTTTCCTGGCAACGGATGCCAAGGCTGCTCACGCTACGGAATTGACAGCAAGAGCAAAATTCAACAACGCGTCGAAGATGGCAGGACCAATCCACAGCTCGTGTTCATGCGCACCGACCGCCCAGCCAAACCACCCGATTGTCGAGGTGATGAGCACCGGGATGATCATGAATAACCTGAATCTTTGTGCGCGATTCAGCACAAAAAATCGTTCGACGAAGGATGGAAGCATACTCGGGCTCATAAACGCCTCCGTTGCGGCGAGAGAGCCAGGTAACAGACCAATCGGATAGTGGGCCTGCGAGGCCGTTACCGAGGATGGCACCGATGAGTGGGCCAATACCCGTGATGAGGCCCACAGGACCAGCTGAAAAGCCATAGCCGAATGCTGGGGAAGAAAACAGTATGGATACCGAGACCGTGAGAGCGATCACTAATGAGGGGGTAAACACCGACTCTGAGTCATACGATGAAGGAGAGGAGACTTACCCCAAGCATCAACGGTACCGTATAAAAGCGTGCCCCACGCTACGACAGGACTGCAGATGAGAGTGAATGGCCGCAAGAAGATCTTCCAGAAACTCTCGTGGCTATATCGGCGACCTGTCCGTGGGCTAAGAGAACGCCAGTAAGAGTATTTCCGAGGGCTTTCCCCGGGCACAACTTCGACCTTTACACCCGATGCCTTCTCAGCGTCATTCTCGGTAGACGAGACTGCCTTATCATCGGTGTTTGTCTTCTGGTCTTCTGCGGTCGATGAACTGGTTTCGACGAGTGTATTGTCACGAACGAATGCGGTCTCTGGAACGAAGAAGATGGTGAGGATCAATAGGATGGCACACTGTAATCAAGACAGGACTAAATATTTAGCTTAAGGGTTGAAAGAACTAAGAAACCCGCACCAGTACTGCCTCTATGATGAAGCAAGCACGCCACGACCTACGCGATGGTGAGTCATACATTAGCACACCCAAGGACTACTCACACGTCTTGAATCAGATAACCGTTTACGATGGATACGCCAGATATTCCTCCCTGAAACGCAAGCTTACGAAAGGAGCTTAGTGAGAAACTGTGAGAAGTGTACCATAACTCACGCTCCACATAGAAATCCATTTACCACGTTCGTGGACGAAGAACAAGTCGCTGCAGGAAATCAGCCGACTCTGCAGGACCTGCGCAAGACCACCCACGCAATGGTAGCTTCTACCAAGCACCCGAGTGGAGCCCTGCCAGCACCGCCTATGACCCGACTAGCCACAAGACTGCCCAAGTCTTTGGCGACAGCACTCCAGATGGAACTCGCGAGTAGCAGAGCATTCCCAACCAAGAACACGGGACGACGACCCCAAATGACGCTTGCAGGTGCAGTGAGAATCAATATCAAACCGAAAGCAAGCCCACTATCCCCGGTCATCATCGAAAGGGAGTTAACGGAGGTGTCGAGACTCGCCGCGACTTGAGTTAAGCCTGCGGCGATGATAGGGCCAAACGCTCCTACAATCCCTGATCCGTATGTAATCGTCACCATTAGCATGATTTTTCTCCAACGGGGCCAGTTTAGCGGATCGTCAGGTGACGAAGAAGGTCTGCAAAATTTCGTTGTCACTATTAGAACAGAAGAACTAGGGGAGTTACTTGCTGAGGGACTAGTACAATGCCATCCTTCGAGCGCTTAAGATACGAGTTCTCTGAAGTTGCATTGCTTGCTCTCTTACTGTGAAGATCGTCGAGTGGCGAGGTACCTGGCAAGAATCAACAATCAAACACCAACATAAACGAGATATTTACCGGGAACGTTGTCACCGAGGTAGGGGTCAGAAAGTACACCGAGACCCATTGTTAGAGGTAGGCGAGGCGCGGCAGGAGTCGGACCGCTTTTGAGCGAACAGTTTTATGACTGAGCGGTGGGAAGAATCGCAATCCAAGCACCATGATCATGGGAAGGAGGAAGAAAATACAGACCAACAGGAGGCCATGAAATACCGCACATCGTGTGAAGATCAGACCCGTGGGTGTGGAACACGAGACAGTCAGTCGACGTGAATGAACGAGGATCAAGATATGCATATGCGCTTGTTTGATCATTCAGCCGGAAGTTATTACCACCGGTGAGCCCTAGATGAATGGTCACGAGGAGAACGTCGCGTACCCCTACAGTCAGAACGGACTTGATGCAGTATTTTCCGACCCGTTGACTTGAAAGAGAGTTAATTGTGGAAGGCGATTGCTTTGAATACAAACAAAAAAAAACATGCGACGACGATTGACATCGTGTGTAAATCGCAAGCACGTAATCATATCCAAAAAATAGTCGCTAAGTGAAACGCTCTAGCTGGGGTGCTGCAATGATGCGATTGTGGCAGTGAGATGTGAGCCACACGTAGGAGCCAGAAAGCCACGTACCTTTCCGAGACATAAACCACCTATACAACCCCTTCGATCCGATCCCCATCATCCCCCTTCACCCTCACAGGCAAACCTGCAAACTTGGACCTCGGCGCCTCGTACTTTTTCCTCTGTGTTACCGCCACGCTCGGCCCAATCTTGTCCACCGCCTTCGCAAAGTCCTCCGACAACACCATCACCCTCGGGCTCTCTGGCTGAGGTCCCCCTTCAGCGGACGAGGCTTCCATCGCCTCAAGCGACCCGAGCACCCGCCTGAGAGCAACGACACCCGCTTCG
>JBBPRJ010000299.1:0-11591 GCA_038092975.1 Chalciporus piperatoides | reverse complement strand
CACGAACACCGGGGTGCTTCTCGACGTCAACTGGAGAAAGCACCCGAGGGCATGCTCCCTCGAACCGATGTCCCTGGCCAAGCTCACGATTTCGATCGTCCCTCTCCCAGACGGTCTCCTGAACACACTGAGGGCGATACGACGATCGTGGGACGTGAACGTGAACGTGATGGTGATGGTGGAGTGGGCGCTGACACTAGGACGGTATCGTCGGGGGCGCCGGGACCGGCCCCTGTGGAGAGTAAGTTTACGGAGGGGTTGTAAGTTGGTATCGATCATGATGATTGGTGGGATTCTAGCATTTTTGAATTGTTGGATTTTTCTTCTTTTCTCTTCGTTTGCCGAGCCTGAGTTTGGTATTTTTTATGTGCTGATGCTGCGACTGCCATGAGATTGAACCATAGGCCTTCCCTTTGTCTCTCCTTCGCTTTTTTTTCTCCTTCGTATCGGTATCGTACGTATTGCAGCCTTTTTTTTTTGTTATTGATGATAGTGTTACTGTATGGGCACAAGATAATGAGGCCACAATCACGATGCCTCGCAAAGTTATATATATTATTCAATACAGCTTCGCCCGGTACCACTAGCTTGTAAGTTACACGAGAATGCCACATCCTCCTGCCGTTTCGCCCTACGTATCTGAGCCATCATCATTCCACTCTGTCTCCCAAACCTGTTTGACGGGGTTTTTTCCCCCCTCGTAGTCCAACGAACGTCCCGAGTCGATCGGGGTTTCTGTGTGTCTCACCTCAAAGAACCGACGACGATCGGCGACCTTGATCCCGCGACAACTCGTCAGATCGAGCGTCACCAGTTTGGTACACGCATCGACGATGGGGAACAACCCCGTGCCTGTTCCAGCACGACGAAACGAAAACCGTGTTCGTCAGTCATTGTTTCCTAGCGTAGGACGATGACGAAAAAAGGAGGGGAGGGGGCAAAGGCACCACAAACGGCCCACAAAACGCCCGGGGGACTCACGTGTCAATTTCGTCCCCGCCACTTCCAACACGACGAGCGAAGACGAACAAGCGGCGATGAACGGTGCCGCGTCGTCGTCGATGCCCGTGTTGTTCAACACGAGCGTTTCGAGTCTTGGTGGTGGTGCGACGTGGGATCCGGGAGTGGTGTCTGGCATCGATAGCAAGCCGGATAGGTCTTGGGATCGCAGGTATGGGATCCCCGATAGGTTTAGATGCTGGATGTGAGCATGAGCATGATCAAATGTCAAACGCTGTCACACCAAAACCAAAACCAAAACCAAAAGGGTCGCGCGCGAGCACTCGACGCGTGACGAGAGAACCAGACCAGAACGTACCCTGCATTTCCGACCGACTCGACGAACGAAATCGGCGAGCGCGCGGTCTTGGTCACGACGACGGGATAAAAGACCCAATTTCGCATTACCGACGAGACTGAGTTTATCGAGGTGAGGAAAGGTGGCCATGACGCCCGTGAGAGAGGCGAGGGTGTCGTCTGTCATGGTGATAGCGATCGTGTTGCTGATGGAGGCGGAGGAAGTTTGGCCACTCCCGAGAGCGCCTAGGTAGAGTGTTCGGAGGGTGGGAAGTGCGGCGATGAGGGAAACGATGTCGGTGCTGGAGAGTACGGTGGACGTGAGCGAGAGTTTCTCGAGGGAGAGAGAGAGGGAGATGGCTGATGGTGGGAGACGGTGAACGCGAGTGAAGGAGATGTCTAGACGCGTTAGATTGGGACAGCGAGATATGAAAGGAGAGATGGACGTTTCAGAGAGACCTAGTTGACGGAATTTGATGTTTTTCATATTCCTCAGTACAACGTCGGGGTCATGAGGGAGTCCAGCGAGAAGTTTGGCAAACGTTGCGTCTGTCTAAACAAACATACCAGGCCGATTGGCGATGGAATCAGCGTCGGAACCATCACTCACCCAATTGGGGATGCCTGCAACCTTGAGGACCTCCAATTTCGTGCAGTTGTTGAGTATTCTAACAAGGGACACGGGTGGAACGGATGTATAATTGAGGTTGAGAGTAGTCAAGGACGGGCAAGCCTCGCCGATCGCTTCTGCTGTATTTGTGCTAACCTTGGAACAACCACTAAATGGTGTCAGAACGCCAAGCAACGAGAGCTGTCTACCTCACCGGAGCACTAAGATGCGGAGGTGGGGAAGGGAAGGTAGAATAGATGCGAAGAGTGTGTCAGCAAACTTGTCGAAGCCGATCAAGCGAAGTTCCGTGAGTGCGGGGTTCTTTGTGATGGAAGCGATGGTTTGTCTTTGAACGCCGGGTAGTTCACTGGAGAGTACAAGGGACGGTCCGCGGAAGAAATACTTCAAGTGATTTAGGGATCGAATGTCAAACGATTCAAAGAAATAATACCAATACGATGAACCCATGGGATAGAATGGTCGGACAGGTGGAACGCAGCATAGAGAACAATCTCGGTACTATTGCGTCAGGCAGGATCTTTAACCAATGTCTGGCGTAAGTCCACGATCGTTCGTTCCCTGCGAGCTCGTGGAGGTGTGTAACGAAGCTGCGAGCTGCGAGGGAGGATAACGAAGGTATTGCATCCTGCTGAGGGAGTACGCGAGTCGACAAAGCGGAGGCCGAAGGAAATTGGCTGGGTTGCGAGAGTAGAGATGCATCGTCTTCGGTGGGTGCACCGAAAGCTGGAAAGTTACCTCCACGTCGCCGTTTCGAACTTGAAGCGGTCGATACTGGCTGTTTTCGCTTGGACATCGTCCACGTCGTTCTAGCAGAGTGAGAGTCAAGTTAGTCGATCGAGCGTGGAAACAAGCAGCCCACCAGAGCCTAGTCATCACAGTCACTGTGACTCACAGTGAGCAGTGGCTGTCTCCTGCAACGAGTCACTGAGGAATGTCTCACTTTACTTTTCTTCGAGCCTCACTGAGTCTGTCCAAGGTTCGCTTCAATCGAGTCGTCACACGGTAAGCGCCCGAGACGTCTAGGCTCTGGACCACTGGTCTACACCTGGACCAACTGCCAGTGTCAAGCATTCTGTCTTTGCTGCACGACGTCCTCAGAATCCGCGTCCTGCAAGTTCTTCTTCAAGTTTTTCATATATTTTTTCAGAAGAATGGCATCGGAGAAAGGGTATGCAGCTCTCGCCAATCACACCTCCACGTACACCGACGATGACGGGCACCCATCTCGACTGCGGAATCTACTGAACGAGAGGAACTAAAGAGGCAGGACGCTTTCGAAAGCGAAGAGAGAGCCTATATCCCGGTATTCCTCTGGATTTGTTTATGGCCAGGTTAACATTGTCATCGATACTGCTACGGAACCTGGCCCACGAACGATGTGTGCGGAGTCCAAACGGTGAGGTTTCTTGCATGTATGTCGCGTGATATTCAGGCTAAATAGTGTATAGGTTCGAGAGTAACCAACGAGAATTTGCGATTAGTGCCTAACGTCCAAGTTTACCGGGACTCCCTACGCTGCATCAGACTATGGGCTCAAAGAACATTCGCTGTCATAACCAGGTACTGTATGTCTCTCTCACGTTACACCCCAAGGAGAGGTATCTACTCGGACGTCACCGCCGGGTTCTTCTGTGATATTGCATGGATTCCCAATTATGCTCGATGTAGACGACCTCGGTTTCCCCTTCGCAACCCCTTACCTGAGAGGCTCGTATGTTTAGCATGTGCTTCCCAACGCTCGTTGTACCCATGGCATCATCTTCATCGTTCAAAGCTTCCTCGCTGCCTCTGTCCACCGCACTAGGCGTGTATTGGACAATTCGTGAGTATTCAGCTAGATGTCACAGGTGGTAATATACAGACACGTATAAAAAGTTAGCCAAACGTGAACTCGAGTGTGATTGCCAAGCTAAGTGTCTGAGAGGACTTCTGGGGGCTATACATCATGTGTGCCTTGTATCAAACCCCCGATCCGGGCGAGGCTCGAGCACGGAAAATATAGATCAAGGCGCACGGAGCCTGCGCAAGAGAATATTCATTGACCCAAAAAAAAAAAGAAAAAAAAAAAAAGAGAATATTCAGTATGCTATGTGTGTATCCAGTGCCATCACCGCATACCATGGATCTTCCATTTTGGATTAGAGCAACAATCTACGTCTCTTTTCAGGACGGGAACCATCCTCGGCATTGCCAAAAGTTTCCAGTATCTCGGGAAACTCTGGTTCGCGAATTGCCTCCTTAAAAAGCGGCATGTTGTCCCCAAGGCTCGTGCCAGCATCAACAAGGATCTTGCTTATTTCCCAACAGTGGTGCCATCCAGTTTCTCGCCTGAAAAGAGTGAACGCTGTCCACGCATCAACTGTCATGGTCGCACCATTCTGGAGCAGAATCCGGATCATTTCAGGAGTCGTTGGTCGCTGTAGAGCGAGGAGTAGAATGTCGGATGGGAGTGGAATATTCTTGGTAAGTAGAAATTTTATCAAGGAAGTCTGCCCAGAGTGAACCGCGAGGTATATGAGTGTTGCGCCATCCCCAAAACTCGCACCGGCACCGGCATCGACAAGGAACTTGACTATTTCCAGACAATCTCCTTCCTGATACCGCATTGCAAGTTGGAGTACTGTCATCCCATCATCTGTAACGGTGTGCAGGTCTGTGCCATTCTCGACCAGACAGCGCATCATTGCTGGACTAGCATGGAGTTGTAGAGAAATGGTTAAAATGTTGGATGGAAGTGCCAGGATATTCTGTGAGAGGAGATATGCCATCAAAGAGGTGTATCCCGAGCGAATCACGGCTTCGACGACTGCCATGTTGTCCCCAAGGCTCACACCGGCATCGACAAGGAACTTGACTATTTCCAGGCAATTTCCTTCACGATAGCGCATTGCGGGTTGGAGTGCTGTCCTTCCGTCATCTCCAATGATGTGCAGGTCTGCGCCATTCTCGGCGAGCAAACGGATCATCGCTGGACTAGATCGTTGTTGTAGAGAACTGATTAAAATGTTGGATGGGAGTGGAATATTCCGCGAGAGTAGATATGCCACCAAGGAGGTGTCCCTCGACAAAACTGCGGCCCCGATGAGTGTAGTGTCATCCCCAAAACTCGCACCGGCCTCAACGAGGAACTGGACCGTTTCCAAATGATCTCCTTCCCAATCCCAGATTGCAGCTCGAAGTACTGTCGTTCCGTCATCTGTAACAGCATGCAAGTCTGCACCATTCTTGACCAGGGAACGGATCATCGCTAGACCAGATCGTTCTTCTAGAGAAGTGATTAAAATGTCGGATGGGAGTGGAATATTCTGCGAGAGTAGATATGTCATCAATGAGGTGTATTCCGAGCGAATTGCGGTCTCGAAGAGTATCCTGTTGTCCCCAACGCTCGCACCGGCATCGACAAGGAGCTTGACTATTTCCAGACAGTCTTCTTCAGGTCGTACATTCTGTATAGCAAGATGAATCGCCGTGTTCCCTTCTACTGCCGTGGTGGCGAGCAGATCCGAGTCAGCACCTTTTTCGACCAGGAAACGGATCATCTGGAGATTGGGCCCAGTCTCTTGTTCGAGAGCATCAAGCAGAATGTCGGGTGGGAGTGGCACACCCTGCTCGAGTAGATATCCCAGCACCGAGGTATATCCCAGATCAATAGCAGCCATGATGAGTGTTTCAGTGTCCCCAAAGCTTGCTCCTGCCTCAACTAAGATTTTGACAACTTCCAGGCGCTCTTCCTCGGAATATAATTCAGATCCCATGATGAGAAGAAGAAGCCCTGTCTCCCCATCGCCGTCATCATCGCCAGCAGCATCGCTCACGTGTGCGCCTTCTGCGATGAGCAAGTGGATCATCTGCACGCTCGAGGGTTGTCGTATGGCAAATCGGAGGACATTGGGAGGAAATGGAACTCCGAGAGCGAGTAGATATTCCATGACGGAGACATATCCCGTACGAATGGTCGCATGGATGAGAGTTTCGCCCCACTGAGTATGAGCCTGAGAGTCACATCCAGCTTCGACGAGGGTTTTAACCGTCTCTAAACAATCTTGCTCTGAGTACGACCCCATTGCAAGATGAAGCGCCGTTTGTCCGCGGGACGTGACTGTGCGGACATCCACCCCCCTGTCAATGAGGAAATGGATCATGGGTGCTGTCGAGGCGGACTCCAGCCCAGCAAGTAGAATGTCGGATGGAAGGGGGTCGTGCGCGGTGTATAGTGAAAGCAGGTATCTGACCACGCCGATGTGACCATGCTTCACCGCTTTGTGAAGCGGTGTTTCACTACGTGGATTACGGGCGAAGGGGTCGCATCCAGCTTCAACGAGAAGCTTCGTTGCTTCCAAGGTCCTCTCTTCCCAAAGGGACGACATTACGAGATGGAGGCCGGTGTCGCCTGAAGGTGAAACAGCATGAATATCGACCCCCTGACAAACGAGGAAACGAAGCATGGACGTTTTCCGGGCAGTGTCGCTAATAGCCGCAGCAAGGAAAAGGTGAGAAGGCGGCGGTGCGTCTGGTGGGAGAAGAGACTCCAACACAGAGACGTGACCCGCATAGGTGGAACGTTGGAGAAGCTCCACCCCGAGCGAAGTGTTGACAGAAATGTCACATCCGACCTGAAGCAGTCTCCGTACGATGACCACGTGATCCTCCTCTGTTGCTGCCGCATCACCGGTACCTGGTCTTCCACTGCTAAACACGCCTCGATACGACTTTTCATCCTTGACGTTGGATACTGCCCATTCCATGAATTGGTGTGTTTGAAGTAACCTTGCGAGGACGTGACTGCTGCACCACGGCATGTATGTGGCTTGTTCAAAGAGCAGCGCTGGTACGGAGCAGCCTGTGCTCAAGAACTTGTCCACCAGCGCATAGTTGTTATGCTCGACAGCGATCTCTAGAGGCAACACCTCTTGAGAGTCATCGAGAGCCAGCCCGCGAAGATTAACATGGGAGTTTCCGAGCTGTGTCAGCAATATCATCGCATGGTCAGTCTTTTGGAGATCCGTCGCGTATACGAGGGGGTTTGTCACGACCCCGCTCCTTGGCTTGGAGCGGAGCTGTTTGAGGAGAAATGGGAGGAATGTCTGAAATAGTCTCTTCGAAGCGTAGGCGATCAAGACGTAGAACACCAAATCATGTCGTGAGGATGGCCATGTGGGCCCAAGATATGGCCATCGGAGTTCGTCCTCCCGCAGCTCGCACAACCGATCCCACTCGAGCGGATGCTGTAGAATGGCCGACTGGAGATTCGTGAGCGCCTGTAGTAACGGGATACACCCTCCATTGATGTGCGCGAGGTGCTCGAAGCCGAAAGAAAACACATAACCCAGCATCGGCCATGCTTCCAGCGCTGACTGTGCAGCCGAAGCGTGTTGGGGTTGGGATAGGTACAGGGAAATGTAGCACATGCAGACTCGAGCTATCCAGACGTGCCCATCTTGCTGTTTGACATGATATGGCAGCTTTGATCGAGTGACTGCTTCGATCAGGTATTCCTACAAGATCGGCCACAGCAGTCAATTCACTGTGAGAAAAGGCAAGAATCGCAGCTTACCTTGACGCTAAAATGTGAGAGGGTAATGACATCTGTCTGCTCGTTATATATCACCAGACTCGACAACGCATCCAAGAGGGCAGGACGATGCATAGGCCCTGTGTCACGATCAATCCTTTGCTGTTCAACGACAATGGAGAGTGCTTCGGCCAGTTGACAGAATCGCAGAGGTTCCAGGGATAGGACGAGCCAGACCAAGGCACGCCGCGCCAAGGCCGCTCCAAATGGCCGTTCGTCGATAGCACGGAGAACTCTCTCATATGTTGCCTCGAGGCTGGTTGGGAGGCCGTTCAGCGTTTCCCAAACGTCTCGCAGGGTCCTACATTCCTCAAGAATACCGATTTGGCACTGAACCCATTTAAACCTAGAGAATGGGAGATGTGGTCATTGATTCGAGGATACACAACATGGGATCTTACATTCCATCTGCTCTCCGATTCAGCAATCCACAGATCGACTTCTTGACCACAACATCAAGCCTTCCCAAGAATCGGCTGGAGTCGACAGATTTGGTGACATGTAAGTTGATGTCAGATGCAAGCGCTTTGGCTGAGTCCTCAAGGGACAGAGAAGGAAGGTTGCCTAAGAAGTCCTTGATGATTTGGAGTGGTCGACTCGTCACCAAAAGCCGCGTTCCATCCTTGCTCCATACAACCAGACATTTCAAGAGGAGCTCGAGATCTGTACATTCGTCCAATGCATCAATGACAATGAGAGGTCTTGGCACGAGACATTTCATGGCGCTAGTCACAAAGCCACATAAACGAACGGTGTCGGTGAGGGATAGACTGCCATGGCGTTTCTCCTCGAGGATGGCCTTGAGCAGGTCTCCAGGGACGACACCGTGATCACGGAGGTGACGCAGAACCTGTGATAGGAGGGACCGCATCACTTCCGCAGCACTCGCTGACCGTTGATCCGCGAAATCGCAATAGAAGAAGAAAAGGGTTTCTCCGTCTTCCAGAGTGTTTCTAATATCTTCAATAGTTGAAGCACTGGTTTGGTCAGCACCGACTTAAAGTGCGAACGAAAAGTGTACCAACGCCAAGACGGACTTGCCAGCACCAGCTATAGCCATGGCGTCAGACACGAGACCTCCATCGAGTTTTGGATCGCGAACCTTTGCCGCTTAACCACAGGAATGGCTTCTCGCCACTCCGCCATTCCTTATAGGCATTTGTAGTAGGGAACCACGTGCACGTGTCGGGCTGACGCAGGGAGAATGTGTATTCATGTTTCTGATCGCAATTCAATCCATTGAGCCATCTCAAAACCTCCTCCAGCTTTTGCACTAGACACCGTGACCTTAATCAGCAACCCATGCGTGGTGCGAGTATCATGAAGGACGCACAATCTTGTTTCGTCACTGGGTTTGTATTCGCGAGCAACGCAGGGCCCCGCGCCGCGCGAGAAAGAGGGCCACTGTCTGGCCGCTTGCCTTCCCCTGTTGCATTGCTGAGGCAGGAGTCCCAGGTTAGCTCTGTTCAGCGCCGCGCTACGAAACTTACCTGATGCTCATGAAAATTCCTGATGTGTCTTGAGTGTGACGCGCATTTGTTTCTCTATCGCCCACCACAAGTATAGTGCCAGCCCCAATCGAGCAGTGCACTCCCGATGACCGATGAATGAGCGCTTCCCGATCACTTGGATGAAGGGTCATGTAAAGTCACCTTCGGGTCGCCGAGGCACTCACCGGATGACGCTGGTAAGCAGGAAATCGAATTGATCCCTGTTCTCATGGAAAAAATCAACGGTCTCCCTGAGTCTCTTGTCTGCGAGTGGGAAACCTGGGATAGCAGAGGATATGTGTGTTGTTCGGACACCCATGATTGTGACCTTCATCCTTGCCAACACGGCTAGGCATTGGTTCGGCCCCGAACCGGACAGCCAAGTCGAAAGGCACCGATCGAGGGTGTAGTTGCTTGAAGACGAAACTTGATCGAGGGCTTGCAGGATAGTCCTAGAAGCGGAAGCGATCATCTGCAACCCAAGGCGGAAAAGGTCGACACCATGGATGTTCTCGATGTTTGCGTACATTGATAGCGAGTCACTAATCCCCCATGAGGTGGACTCGACTTCGTGTAATACATGTTGCGCGAATCCGAACGGATGCATGAATGACCAAAATGACCAGATGGTTGTCCGAAATGAAGGTAGTGTTGAAGCAGAGAAGTCGGCAGTTGTGCAAACTTACAGGGATGAAGAAAGCGTGAAGCAACCTCGTTTTCGTGAGTGCTATGCTTTGCCCTGCTCTGCCCACCCCAAGTTGGCCATGGGTACGGAAAGGCGGCAGCATTAGTACTAGACGCCGTGATGACTGCTGTGAGGTGCTGTAGCAGAGCTTTAGAAGGCATGTGGACTTCGGGGGAGCTTGAACTTGCAGGCGTAATAACGTAGAGCGAGCAGGAACAGAAAATCGTACTGAGCTTCACCACTGCTGATGTTACGATAGTACTGTAGCAAGCACAGGCCTTATTTGAATATTTCAAACGAGTCTCTCGGTATAGATGCAAATCACAGTCTAAGCTACGAACAGCACGCAGTGTGGCAGGGGAGGCCTGCGGTCATCTGTTTGGGTTTCGACTAGTGTTAGGGTATGGTGCAAATCATGCTGCCAGTAGGTGCCTTGGTTTGTCTGAATCACACAGCGCGATTCCGCAGGGTACATACCTTGTTTACAAGGGTTTTCTGATCCCTTGACAGTAGATGCTGCGCCTTGACCATTACCTGGACCGTCGAAGCAATCGGATTTGACCCGCAACTTGAAAGAAAGACTTACCTCGGGGGCCCTACCATCGTCGCTAGGTCGCGATGGACATATTCTAAATACCACCCAGATCTAAGTCACTCCTTAGAAATCCAGCAATTTCTTCACTCGACGGCCTGACATCCCGTTGTCGATCTGTAACCCCTTCCTGACTCGGTCGATTTGGTGTCTTTCCTTGCGGATTCAGAAGGGGCGCGGGTGTGAAATTGAACTTTGTTGGTCGACGATAGAAGGAAGCAGCATCAGATATCTCCCATGTTTATCCTTGCCTTTTGACTGGAGTTTGAAGGACAATAGACCGCTGAGTAATGATCAGCATCCTCCGAGTCGCTATGAAGATACAGATACACAGAGGTCTAGTCCCTCAACGCGTGATCCGACAGAGTGAATGGGTTTCTTGAAGCTGGATCCCGGAGACATTGTAGTCAGCCCTAAGAGTCGAATGTCAGTCATGTTCACCAAGAGATGTCCTTCAAGTGCAGATGGTCCTTGCCAAGTTACTGTTTGATTCCGAGTCGGATTCTCGCGAAGAGCCCACTGGTCCCACGCTGGGGCCTCATGCTCACTGTGCACCTCACCGTTCACCTCGTCAACAAAACCAGTCGTTTCGTGGATAACCTCATTGAAGATCGCAAGTGATACTGACCACCAGCGATGACGAGCAGACCCGTCTCACCCGCTGAACCCATCAAGAGACAACCTATCCGACCGAACGCACACCCGTATGCGATCAAGACAACGTCCTCGGCACTCCTCTCGCGTTCAAACTCGTCACCACACTCGGCACACCACAGCAGACATCATTATGTCCCAGCCTCATCCACTGGCACTCGAGTTTCGACCGGAGGAACGAGGGTCCGCCATCGCCACTCGTCGTCGTTGTCATCGGTCGAAGGAGGTGGTCCGGGAGTCCACCCTGCGCCATTGCCAACTCCTCCTTCATTCACCACCTCATTACCGGTAGACCGTGCGGACGAACCCACGCCGCGTAGAACGAGGGCGGAGACAATGCCGAGCGGTGCAACCAACCCCATCATTGACCTCTCCATTCTTAACCACGCCAAAGGCCACGAATACCAGCACGATAACGACTACTCACACGACCCCACAACCGAGCTCTACGCCAGTCTACCTCACAACCCTAAGCAATGGAACACAGACGAACTCAGCACTTATCTCGAGACGTGTTACAGATTGCACGACCACGGAGAAGACGACCCAAACCACATTGACATACTCGAGTGTGTCCGAGCGCGTGGCTTCACTGGTCGAGAGTTACTGCGCCTCACGGATGCGGATCTCGCAAGGTTCGTTTTCGTCTGGCTGTGGCGTTCCCCTGCTTC
>JBBPRJ010000298.1:0-11619 GCA_038092975.1 Chalciporus piperatoides | reverse complement strand
AAAGAACCTCGCAGAGCAAGGTGTCGTCCACCGTCGGACGCAGAGCTGGCTATATTTGCACAAGAGGCGAAGACCACACGCCGTAGTGAGTTGGAAGGGGAGAAGGGTGCCGATGCAGAGGCCGAGGCCGGGGCTGGGGGAGAAAATGGGTTTGAAAGTCCAGCAGAGCCCGAGGATCGCGAGGGGACCGAGGAACCGGAGGAAGAGTCGACGCGGTACGAAGGATCTCAGGAGAAAGTAGATGAAGATCCATCATCTCAAAAGAGCGATGAAAGCTCGATTCTGGGGAAGCGTCCGCGGATGCGCCATACCGATGGCGATGAAACTTCACGAGCTAGAAAACTCAGGCCACGTATTTCCTTGAAGCCATGAGGGGGGCCGCTCTTTGCCGCTCTTTGGGCTTATGATAATGGTGTAGCAAAGCAAGATGTGATATAATTATGTAGCCTCGATAAGTGTAATCCTTGGAACTTTCAGACAGCCTTGTGGCAGTCGTCGGTGTGGGGGAGCCTGCAAAGCTGTGACTGTATATATTGGATCAGTGGAAACCAGTAGTATACAGCCTAGAACACAGGGTATATCAGACTGAACCGGTAATGATTCTATGGGCCATGGAGCGTGATGAAGCCTTCCTCCGGGCCAAGTCTTCCAGTGCGTCTCCGGATGTCTGGAGACATGTTTCCCATTCCAGCTACACGAGGATCGCCATAGAAATGGCCTGGGGGGATCGGATTGAATGCTTGTTGAGGATGGCGTGGAGAGCCATATGCCACATAGCCCTGCTGAGTGGCAGAAACAGAAGGATTTCGAACAATGCGAGGGGACTCGTGGCGGAAGTCTGGAGGTTGCATTGAACCCGGCCGTGCAGGCGCTTGACCCGGCTCATCTTCTTGGGGACGTTGTTGCTTTGTGGCCTCAAGCAGCAGGGTAGGGTCGTAGTATAGATCTGACCCAAAGTCAACTTGGAACCTATAAAGCAGTCAAACTCTTTTCAACGCAACTTTCAATGGTCGTACTCACTGCTGGGTCCCCACGTCCCACTGTGGCCCTCTTTCCGCACGAGCAGTCATCAACAGTGAATTCCAGTCTGATGCAGACTCCTACGATCGAAATCCACAGCGATGAGTATCATCCTCCAAGCTCTGTGTGTCCAACTGACAATTGCTTGGGCCAAAGCGCCCGCTGGTGGGTCGTTGTGTTGGTATCGTACGCGTGACCTCGGTTTCGAAGACCTTCCAGGCTGCGTGTGTTCTTTTCGAACGAGGTTCTCTACTGACGCGCTGAACTTGAGACCTATACGTTGGGCACCGTGTTTTGGGACCTTGACCACAAGGGTTTTGGCAGGTTTTCCCCTAGCCATTGAGTGGGCTCGATCGGTGTGTTATAGTAGTGAAATAACCTTGCCATTCAACAACTCAAAATGGTAGTGACTCTGAGAGACGGTCTGAATCAACACGTCGAGAACGGACGCAACCTTCAAGCTCTCCATTCTCTTGATGCTCGAACTATGAACGATCTACGCCGTCGTAAGTACTGTCAGCGTTTGAGCTGATGGGTTTGAACGTAGAATAATGCAGCGGTCCGTGGAAGCGAATACGGACGGTAACATGTGATTCCGGCGCCCAGATTTTGTTGCAACGTGGACCGCGAGTGACTTGCACCACCATCATGACCAGTCTCCAACTTCATGCCATCTCCAGACACACATTCCGTCAGCTCAAGTTTATCATCCCCGGCGCCGCTGTCACCTTTCTCTTCAGAACACATCATGTTCTTCTCGAGCTCTTGACTAACCCCGCTCCAGCTGACTGGTCGAGGTAACGTCCTCTTCTCACGTCGTGCTGCTCCGATTGACTCCAAATAGGACGGCGGCAATATTCGCGCTATGTCTTGGCGCACTTGTAGTCTCCTTGTTCCTTTATATCTTGCTCGTGTACTGGCTACAAGGGGTTGAGCCTGATGTGAGTCCCAACATATCAATACATCTTGGTGTAAACTCACGTACCCTCAAAGTATCGTTCCTGGAGAAAGTCTGGTGTCTTATCACGTGTCATCCCTACTCTTACTGCCGCTATCGTTGCTGGATGGTCACTGCTCTCTTTGACACTTGGACATTGGTCAAATCTAGGATACTTGAAGGGAACTATCGGAGGTGATTTTCCTCCGCGATTTGCTTTCATAAGAATACTCATCAGAAGGTAGCATCCGGGTTGTACGCTCTTGTATTTGGTTTGATGGGCTTGCTATCCGCTCCGAAGATCCGTCGGTTATGATCGCGATATCTTCCCTTGACCTTTCCCTGGATCTGGCTTTGCATCGACGCGCCGAAACAACCCATCTACTTCATTCATGCTCTCATTGAATCAGAACGAAGCATATAGTTAATCATCCAGTGTTGCTCTATCTGTTGTCTTTTTACGACCCTGTACCGAAATCGTGGAACCACCTCCGTACTTCCGTGATGTGATTCAACTCTATCCTATGCTCATTTCCGCGCCTCTCAGACGCGTCACCCTTGCCCTCGTCGTGAAGTACTTACCTTACAGTGTCTGTACGTTTGAAGCAGATGGGCCTTGGGTGATCTTTTGGTTTGTGATTTGGTGACATCACCGGCTGTCCGGATCAGGGTCTCTTGGTAGCCGGAGACAGGTCGTACGGTTATGTAGCGGGCGGAAAAGATTCATAAGAGCTATGGACGCGACAGCATCATATCCGCATTCACCATTTCTCTCTTCAGATCATCACACCAGATCATCAGACTTCAAGCTTCAGTCATGTCATCCGGAAGATTCACTCGCATCGTTCTCCGTGAACGTCCGGTAGCAGACATCCTTCCTGACACGTTCGAGTCGCAAACTGTCTCTAAGGATGAGCTCAAGGCGGGCGCAGGGGAAACTGTCGTCCAAGTCACTTACATATCCCTCGATCCTGCGATGCGAGGGTGGTTGAGGGATACGCGAAGCTACCTTCCTCCCGTCCAGATTGGCGAGGTGATGCGTGCACTGGGGATGGGTGTCGTCGTGGAAGCTGGGGAGGGGAGCGCTTTCTCGAAAGGTGACATCGTCACCGGTACATTCGGTATGTGCACGGTTTCTTCCTGCCTCGTTCGGTGTTGATATGTTGCACCCACCGTTCAGGCTGGACTGAATATGCTGTCATGAAGGACAAGGCACTACAGAAGATAACGTGAGGTTTGAGAGCTCTGTTGCAAGTGTGCGAGACTGATAGTTACTTGAAAGTCCCCCTCCTGGTACCACAGCGCTTGATTTCTTGAACACCCTCGGCATGCCTGGTATGCCCATCTGCTAATGGCTGGACTTATTTCATTAACTCAATAATTCTCGCTCCCAGGGATGACCGCCTACTTCGTGAGCGAGAACACGAGTATTTTGCTTTGTGGTACTAACATCCAATGGCAATTTAGGGTCTACATGACATTGGGCAGCTCAAGGCCGGCGAAACCCTCCTCGTATCCGGCGCCGCAGGTGCAGTTGGGTCACTCGTCTGTCAACTTGGGAAACGGATTGGTGCTAAAGTTGTCGCGCTTGCTGGGACGGCCGACAAATGCGCTTGGCTCGAGAAGGAACTCGGCGTTGATGTCGCTTTGAACTACAAAAGCAGCACGCTCCGGGAAGATCTCAAGAACGCCGTCGGATATCTCGACGTCTTTTTCGACAACGTTGGCGGAGAGATTTTGGATATGGCTTTACAACGATTGAACAAGAACGCAAGGATTGTGTTGTGTGGTCTGTATGGTTCTCCTTGTGTGTATCATATCTTGCATACTAACAGCCATTTCAGGAGCTATCTCTGGTTATAGTATGTCGGCCCCTTGTAATCTCTGGATGAGCACGCTGACTCGACTTCGAAAGACTCGGAAATACCTCGTGGTCTTATCAACTACATGAATCTTATCTCACAGCGAGCTAAGATTCAGGGCTTCGTCGTGTGCGTCTCCTCGTGCTAGGCTACGTACAGGGATTTACGTTTCACAGATTTGACTACGCCGCGGAGTACCCCAAAGCAATCACCAATCTGGCTGTCGGCCTCACCGATGGCACACTCAAAAGGAAATTCCATATCGTTGAGGGCTTGGAGAGTGCCCCGCAAGCACTTCCGATGTTGTTTTCGGGGGGCAATACCGGAAAGTTGTACGTCCGCTTTCTATTCTTGACTGGCGAGGAATCTGGGCTCAGCCTGAATGTCGACAGGGTTGTCCAAGTGTCTGAACAACCTGCTGGCCAGCATAGGTTGTAACTTGATTCGAATTTGCCCGTTTCTTATCTTGGAGTAGTTCTACTACTGTGTATCAATTTCAGAAGCACGTCACCAAAGAAAAAACCTTTGTACAATGACCTAGGTGCCCATTGTTCTGCACAATCAAGTCATGTTTATTGTAATCAAGATGTACATACATTTCGGGTGAGACAATTGAAAGACCATCATCCGCCCAACCCAAAGCGCCCAGATCTCACAACAAACTGTACAACAATTTTCCAGCGGAGGGCAGAGCCAAAATACTACATCGAGTCCTTTCCCGATCTTCTTATCCACACTTCCGAGTTGGCTAGACTGTCCCGTTCCCGTTCCCGTCCCCAGAGACTTCGAGCATCATTGTGTGGTTCTGCTTCTCGTCGAAGGATCTTGAAGTTCCTGCTGCTGCTGCTGCTGCTGCTGCCTCCTCGGGGGTTCCGAGTGCTGCGAGATACCCTTCCGGGGCAACACCGATGTGTTCATGGTACTGTTTATGCCCTCGGAGGAACGCGAGATGACTTGGAGTGAGAGCTATCGAACAGATACCAGATCCGTCAGTGCCACGGTTCCCTAGAAAAGTGATCGAAACGCTTACTTCGGACAGAACTACCCAACAAGTGATCATAAGTAACGAACGCCAAAAGGGTAGCCGGGATATTGGTCAGTGCGGCGATCGCCGCGTACGGGCCTCCCGCAGCGCGCCTGCCCCAGATCGCCATGGCCATGAAACGTGACCCGAGATCACGCGCCGTGTTTGCGGAAACTACAACCAGGAAAGGGTCATGAGTGATCTGGAGAGGGTCTGGGGTCGATAGCTTCGAGAAGAGAAGAACGTACGGGCGGTTGGAGAATATCCCCAGACGGCAATTCCACTTGAAGGCGTGGGTCAGATGACGAGGCTGATAAATAAATTAGGAGGGTGCATACTATACAAAGCCGATGACCCATGGTGCGCTCGGAGGTGGTATCATGTGGTTGGTCGGGTCGAGGCCCGCGCTGATGGTAAGGCCGATGAGGAAGTCCTGGAATGGATGGTGTTAACTCGAGATCAGGAGGTCGGTCATGTGTTACTCACGGTCAAGAACTCGTTGAGTAGAGCACGCTTCAAGTTCGTCCCAGGCAACACATAGAGTGCGAATATCCCTGCGGGACCGTCTGGAGTGAACATCAAAGTGTCGAAGAGGCCCTTTTGTTTCAGGATATCTTCTGAGACCTAAAGACAGTTCAATAACAGGCTGTGCGTCGATTCAGGGGGAAAATCGATACATACCACGATCAGATCTTTCCACTGCACGTAAATGAAAAGGCATGCCAAAAAAGCACCCATTGTCTGTGCTACAATGTACCTACCGCACCATGTTAATTATTCAATTCTCCACTCCTCCGCTCACTACGGAAGTGAACGTACCTAGCGGCCTTGGTGACAGGGAAACCTCTGAGCAAGACGAATGAGATTGTGACAGCCGGGTTGAAGTGACCTCCAGAGGCTGCCCCACAGATTGTGATGGCGAGCACGATTCCAATCGAATATGCAAAGCCCACAGTGAAGAGAGCTGAATACTAAAATTAGAACATGCGTTAGGCACAGAAGATACGAACTGACAGCCAAGGGGCTGAGCGGTGACGTTTCCAACGACGAATGAAGCAGTGGCACCAACACCTGTTTCAGAACGATCCGTTAGGAAACGGTGTTTTGGAAGTGGAGAAGAGTCACCAACCTGCGTAGACGTATAAAAACACCCCAAGCTATACCCATTCATGTTGTCAGATACGAGCTGGCAACGGGAGGAGAACTAATACCGATTCAGCAAATAGTTCAGTAAGCCAATGAACTTTGCTGTATTTGACCCTCTCCCAAGAAGTCATGTAGCTGGGTGGATGTGCGACATCGCGCAGGCGAACTGTTTGGGAGGACATGACCGGGAGGGAAAGGAATGCGGGATGATGCGAAAAATCTACCAGGCCTTAAGAAGGGTTCTGGCCAGTGACCTGTCATGATTCCATGACAGGAGTTTAATCGAGACATCGGTCCAAGTGGTATGAAAGGGCGAATCGCAGTAGTTCCCGTTCCTTCTAAAGATGCGTTCAGGAAGACAGTACTGACCCAAATCACATTGGACGTCCGAACAGTAATATCGAGACCCGCTATCGCAAGTATCTGTAGAGGTTATGAGCGAGAAACTCTGACACAGATGGGATCCTCACGGGGTCGCATGACACCCCTGGCCATATTACAGGCATGAGGCGATGGGCGCTGACACGACCGCACGAGAACGAACATTTGATCCCGTTGACGTAAGGGTATCACAATGTGGGGTTTGCACCCGGCTCGACCCACAGAAATGGCAGCAGCTACCAGCCCTACTATGGAACCCGTTGGAATCATGGCGCATAATCATGCATAAGCAGTGAGTCCAGCGGGGAACAGGGCCCCCGGCCGGACAGTTCGTCTTGAACTTCGCCATTACTGTACCGGAATTCAAGCTATGTACGGTGCAGTGGTTTGCGAGTCTGCATGCGGAACTGTGAGCACCGTCTGAGCTCGCGGCGCTGATTCTTGCGTTGTCCTTGAAGAATGTTCGTAGGTTGATTTGCACTCCCAAAAATTTGGATCGCCCACGAGGATGGGTTAGGCACACGTGGGAGCGAAACAGGTTATTTGAGGTACTTGGCCCCAGATGAAGCAATGGGCTAGTCTGTCGTAGGCACCCCCTTAGTACGCAGGAAGACGGTCGTTCCTACTCTTCTTGGGTTAATTCCGGTTTCTCGAGAGCTTTGTCTCACTCCTTCTATCGACTTGGCTTGTGCCAGTGGGTGGCGACTGCGCAGGTGCCCGATTGTTGCGTGTAGGATAAAATCGCAAGTGTGCATTGTTCATCTCCGACGACTGCTAACAGGTGCGTCAGGTTGTGTATATTGTTCGGTTTAGCCTGTACTGAACTCATTTCGGGTGCGTGGTTGTCATCGGACGCACGGCTGATGAGTCGAGAGTAGCAGTTGCTGCGGTTCAGCGCTCATGAGACTGATATCATGAGAGATCACAGGAATGTTACGGTGACATAGATTATCACTGGTGCCAGCTTCTGTTATACTGACTGAGTGCATACAATCGAATCGTTCTCGAAGACTTTAATGAGCGCAGCGCACACGGTGGGACCCCAGAGACAGTATTTAAAGTTCAGGGGGGAGCACGACGTCGTCCTGGACGGTGATGGGAGATGCTGAATGGTATGATCGCTAGGATATTTTCCAGTGGATGATCCGCGCACCCGTCCAACATGTTGGCTGGGTGGGATGGTGGTGTTGGTGTTTGGGGTCCTTGTCTGAAGGGGTGTTCGAGTTCCCGCGGCTTTGAGAGTATTGGACTTTGGTTATTGAGCGACTTTTCGACTTGACTCTCTGGTCAACCGTACGAGACATACAATTGTTTCTCTTTATCGTCTACTAGCCAGCTCGCGGCAAGGCTTGTTTCCTTTTCTTTTTTTTCATCGTGTCAAAATTGCAAGCCAAGCCTTGCAAGCCTTGATTATTCTCCAAGCGGTCTTTAGTCGCGTCGTGCTTGCTATCTTTCATCATTTCTGCTGTCTTTTGCTCCTTTTTCCGTCCTTGATTTTTCTCCTACTCCCCATATTTTCTCAATGGCAACCACTTCCCGCTCAAAGCAGCCTAGGAAAGGTATGGCAGACCCCGCGACCCGGTATGTATCCCATCACATCCTGCCGCCACATACGTTCCTTCTCATCATCCTTTCCATTTATCAGTCGTCCCCAGGCGTGGTCAGGGGCAAGGGCTTCTCCAACATTCTCTCCAGCCAACACACCCTCTCGTCTGTCGAACGGGCCCTCTCCAGCCAGTCAGGGGCCCTTCCCTCCATTAGCTGCCCACACCAACGGTACTCGTTCACAAGACGCTCCACAGGATCGTGTCCTTCAGACCCTTGCTGGTATCACCGTGCGTCTTACCTCCCGGGCTACCCTCAGTATCATGAGCCTACATCTTCCATCTCATTAGGGCACAACGGTCACATTGTCAACGAAAGCCGGTCAACGCTACGAGGGTGTGATCTCGTCCACTAACCCTGAAGGTGACACGGCTGGTGTCACTCTCAAGGATGTCAAGGAGATCTCAAAGCCCGGTACTCCCCTCAAGGACACCCTGTTCATTCCTTCAACCAACATTGACAATTGGCACTCTGGGCCCGCCGATGCCAAAGCGCCCAATGGTGACTGTGAGTCCTCAAGCACGCATTTTAATCGGACAAGGAATTGATGATACCCCGTACCTTCTCTATTTCGTTTTCTCGATGTCGATGCCACGGTACTCGTGGTGCAGCATTTCGAACAGATTCCGAGATCAGCAAAGCGAAAGTCGCAAGAGAACGTGAGTTACAAGCATGGCAGCCCTCTGATTCAACTGGGGCCCCTGCGGTCCCAGCAGGGCCACTTGAAACCAACAGTGACGACCTCACCTTCGGACCGGGTGCAAGTACCACCACCTCTTGGGATCAGTTTGCCGTGAACGAACAGATGTTTGGTGTCACGACCTCATTCGACGAGGAAGTCTACACGACGAAGCTTGATAGATCTGCCGCGGATTTCAAAGAGAAGGAACGAAAGGCACAACGCATTGCTAGTGAGATCATGGGAGTACGTCATTTGCTGCGATATCGCTTTGGCTATTGAGGTTGCCATGCTCACATAACTGGCAGAGCACGAGCAACAATCCGCATATCGCAGAGGAGAGAAATCTGGGTCCAGATGACGGCGGCGTAAACGAGGAAGACAAGTATGCGTATCCATATCCGCACTCTTTCCGCCGTTCTTACAGCGCGACGCAGATATGGTGCAGTCGTCCGTGGTTCCAATGCGTACATCCCACCTGGTGCACGTAAGCAGCAACAGCCTAGTTCGGCTGGGGTGTCCGGTCTCGCTAGCCCGCCTCTGAAATCCGAGATCCCCAAAGTCTCTGTCAATGGTCCTGACGGAATGGTGATGGCGACTAAAGATGCCCCTCCGGTCATGAAGTCCACTTCCCCAGCCCCATCTACGTCATCCGTTAACAAGGTTCGTGGCTGCGTTCTTTCCCTCAGCATTTGTATCAGTTCGACCGCTTTGACTAATCTCCATAATTACGTCTGCGTCTCTTTAGCCGCCTCCAGATCCACTGCCAGCATTCCGTGACTTTGTCACCAATGAAAGGCAGCGCTTGACGCAGAAGAAGCAGGCCCTGGTGAAAAGTGAGATGGACAAGCGCAAAGCCGAGCTTCTCAAGTTCTCGCAGACATTCAAGGTTGGTGCATATGTGCACATCACCGATATATCCTTCCATCGTTAACGATCTGGCGTTGTCTCTAGCTTAATAAGCCTATACCTGATGACCTGGTACCAATTTTGGCCAAAGACGAGGGAAAACAGAAGCAGATTCGTGAAAAGGCCTCCCAGGATGCTGCTTCAACGAATGCACGTGCAATTGGGGCAGTGGGAGCACTCAGCCCATCTCCGAGTGCTTCGCGTGTTCCTCAAGTCCCTGGATCCTCAAAGGCTTCCCCGGATTTGGCTCGGAAGCCTGCCCCAACAATGGCCGCACCCAGCAAGACACCCGCACCGACACCATCAGCGTCGACATCCAAGGTACCCTCTAAAATCTCGGAGCCAGGGAAAACGAACGGCAAGCCAACGATCACCATGTTCATTCAACCCATACCCGCTTTCAAAGGGACCAAGACGAAGTCTCCGAGCCCGCAAGCAAATGGAACCCCGTCAAGCACTGAGGCACCGACTTCACCTACCTCCACGAATCGGCTGAATGCAAACGCTTCATCCTTCAGGCCCAATCCAAAGGCCAATGCCTTTACCCCTGTAATGGCGATTGCGCTTTTATTCCTACCCAAAGCTGACAACTGAGCTTTCTCCTTCAACCATCTAGGGTCCTACGTCACCCATCCCCAGCACTGCCTCGGTGTCGGCTTCTGCATCTCCTCAGGTCAAGGCTGCTGAATCGGTAAGGTCGCTACCCGAGTCGGTTACTCTTGCTGAGCATCGTCGCAGTCATCTACTCCCAACCCCTTCTTCGGCACGAAAGTCATTAAGAAAGCCACAGTCCTTGTTAAGGATGACTTCAATCCTTTCAAACACAACAAGGTTGCTGAGGCCAGCAACATAAGTATGGTTCATTCTCCACGTTCGAAATGTCAATCTAACATTTTCTTCCAGCCGCGATGTGGCCCTACAATGGCAAACGCTACACTCACATGTTCCCCGCCCTACCCCACCCGCCGCCGCAGCAACCCGCGCATATAGCCCCGGCTGGCCCTCCACCCGTCACTCACCATCCATACGAAGAGGGCGAACAACGCATAGTCTACATTCCCTACTATCACGGACAGGTAAGCTATATCGTCGACCTTCACGTCCATATGTACCTACAGTCTTCTCAGCCTATGATGCCCGGCATGGCCCCACCACCACCTGGTGCCTTTGTGTCGGGCCCATTCATGCAACCCATGCCTTACCCTCCACCCATACCACCAAACGCACAACGTATGTGATGCCCCCTCTGTTCCTGAGACTTGGCTTATCTTCCAGTAGCTATGTACGCTGCGTCTCCTATGCCCCAGATGCCCCGTGAGTTCGATGATACGTAGAATACGAATATTCCACTGATTATTGCGTGGCAGCACCACAATACATGCAACCACCTCCTGGCACCTACCCCCCGCCGAATGGCGCAGGTCCTCGTCCTTCCATGCCACCGACTCCTACACCCATGCACGCACATCCATACTATCACCAAAGCCCACAATGTTCGTGTACTCTTCTGACTAACTTGTCACCTCTGATGATCCATGTTGCTCTGCAGTACAACATGCCGTTCCCTACCCAATGATGATGCCACCTGGAGGTCCCAACGGACCTCCCCACGCCTACGAAACAGGTCCGGCCCCGCCACCGATGGGTCACGCGTGAACATGACTCTGCGTCTTTGTCTTTTTTCCCGCGTCATGCTACTGTTGTTGTGCATTCGGGGGGAATGTGTGCCAGTCCGTGTTGTATGTGACAAAGTCGACGAAGACGCAATCACTGCTGCTTTGCGGTCTTGCTGTAGCTACAATACTTCACTGGCATGAATTGCTTTGGATACAGGATTGATTGCGCGTGTGACATGGCAAGCCTGCGAGGTGTGTCGGAGTCTATGACATTGACAACTTGAACTGCCTCATGTCGATGTCCAATGTCATGTGGTCCGTGCGCGAGTCGACGGAGTATATAAACCCGCGCTCGACACCATGAATCCTTACCACTCTGGCCTTTTGGCTTAGATCAAGTGTAGTATCTGTTCTTAATAGTTTAACCACTATTATGAGGG
>JBBPRJ010000297.1:0-11646 GCA_038092975.1 Chalciporus piperatoides | reverse complement strand
TTGCTGACGGAAACTTGGTATCTCTGTCGAGAGCTCGAGGGACCAGAAGGTTGAGGAACCGCGTCCCAAACTGGGTTGACATGAAGTTCCTCGGGATGATACTCGTCAGCGCCATGCCTCTGGAGACGATCGTCGGTGTTGTTCATTCGGCTTGCGTAGTGGCCTTCCCGGGAACTAAGCAGAGTTAGATACGCTGCAACAAATCCAAGGCAAGCACCCACTATTTCGCTGACATCGATTCGGAAACATCAGCTCTCCCCACCAACTTCCGGGATCCTTGAACATTCGATTCAACGTCCTCCTGTCTGGGCTGGTCGCTGGGGGTCGGCCGAACTGGCATTGGCGTGATGTGTTGCTTCTCTTGAATATCCATCCACGAATCGGAGGATGACCCAGACACCCTTCCAGTGACATCCAGGTGAGCCGAGGTAGACCCTTGATCCACATCCTCAAACTCATCGTCCGAACTAGACGGGAAACTGGACACACTGGGTCCTCTGCGACAAAGAGAGAGACCTTCGTCAGCATTGTGAACCACATACCACATGAAAGGAAATGATTACCCACCCCACGACGGCGTATGGGGGAGGTACCTCCGCATCGTCCGAGATGTTGCGACCACCGGATCGCTGATCAACCCGGATGGTATCAGCATACGAGGACTGGTCGACCTTCTTCTCGATTTCATTGACATAGCTATCCCGCGTCGATACACCGATGCGCCGGCCAGCGGGTGAAGCTGGCTTAATCCATCCCTGCGTATCCGAGGCGCGAATATCCCGTACATCAACTTCGACTCGTCGATCCTCTGTCGATTCGACAATCAACTCTCCGTGGCCCTATGCCTGTGCTCGTTCTCTCTGTGTTCTCGCTGTAAGAGGCTGGGTAGTTTGTCTGAGATAAAGCATAAGAAAAACCAGTCCCATAGAACGAGATCGTTTACTCACTGTGTACGCGAGACATATAGGTCCTCGGACGTTTCCTCCATCATCCTTCTATTAGCAGAATGATGATCTCCTGGTGACTACGCCTCGTAATCTGCTCGGCAGACCCAGCCTGAGACACGGGAGAGTGGAGGGCAGGAGCTGCATCCTTAGCTTCGTTGAATGGTTCGGGAATGGTGAAATGAGTAATGGGAGAGAGACAAGACGTGGCACAAGGACTGGAAACTGTTGCGGAGTGATGGACATCGCTTTGATCCTCCAAAACAGTCTCAACGTGCTGAAAGCTTGCTGATCGTGATGGTGAAAGGGCTGAAAGCGAGTGAATCCGGCCATGCGATGGAGAATAGATCCCCCAGAACGATGACTCACTTGACACTCGCTTCATCAACCACAGTAAGCTCCTCTCCGGCTTCACGTTTCTTCTTCTCCTCATGTTCTTCTTTCTTGTACTTGCTCTGGATTTTTGCCCAGAATCGTTAAATCCTACTTCTTCAGCACCGCCCCGTAGTTGCAAGGTACCGCCCGCGACTTCATCAATGCTGAGATAGTTCCCATACACGTTCATGAATGCGACCATGCCGTCTGGCAAAAGCACCGGAGTCCACTCCTCATCTGGACCTCAGGCTTCCCTGTCTGCCGAGACCATCCCATGCTTGTCACAGGATAAAAATTTCCCCTGTGCTCGATCATTAATCCCAAATCATTCCACTTCATTTCAGCTGGCCATCGTCCAACTCCCCCAATCATTAATATAATAATATACCACATCAGCTTCATGGCGAACGATATCATCGGCATCACCATGCTCGAAATTCACGGAACGAGTGACTTGCCGAGGCTGAAAAACAGTGAGCGCTCTGCTAACCTTTGACTTGATGTAGTTGATCTAGTGACACGTACTGGTGGGGACACGGATCCCTTCGTCATCACCTCGTTCGGAAAGAAGGTTTTCCATACGCAAATTGTTCTGCATCCTCTCCATCCCACTTGGGACGAGAAGCCACTCTTTCACGTTCGGCCTTACGAAGGCTTCATTCAATGTCCAGCTCACCGTTCTCGATTGGGACAAGCTCTCGTCGAACGACCACGTCGGGGTTGCTCGGTTCGACGTTTCGGAGCTTGTGAAGGACGCACCACAACCGGATCCGAAGACGGGATTCCATGGTGAAGAAAACAGCGGAAGTCATGCCATGGAACTTCCGTTGGTGACCGCCCAGAGATGGCATGGGAGGCGAAGCACAACCCTGTGCTTCATTTCAGGTCCGTAATTTTTCTTCTCTCGTGTCGGGGGGATGAACCTTGATGTCACGTACAGAGCAAAGCTTCAGCCTACGGTATACTCCGTCAACGGCCCTGGGCGCAATATCTCAAACAGTATAATACTGACGACGAAAACACCCTTTCACATCTCGAGCTAACCTCTATGCTCGATTCACTCGACTCGACACTCTCTGCACAGACTATCGACTCGTTTTTCATCCGATTGGCAATAGACCATTAGAGGACGAGCTAACGATACCCGAGGCGATCATGTGCCTGGAGAATGAGCTATGTAGACCGAGGAGCGAGGAGAAACGACTGAACTCGGAGGACGGCTTCGCGAATGGTGTCTCCTTGCCCATGCTGCTGACGAACGGCGAAGAAGGGGATACACGTGTCCCCGACAAGTTCATCCTGGAGCTCCTAGACTTTTGCGGGGCCCCTTTGAGTGTTATGCTCGCCGACGAATCGCCTATGGAGAATCAAGCATGGGTGCACCCATACCCACCGGAATCGTTCCCGACGGAATCGAGCGAGAGACCGCTGGCACAGATTGCCGAACCCCTTTCTACGTCTTCAACAAGTTGGTAACAAACGACCTCGTCGTCCACCCGGGAGTTCACGCATGCGTCGTCCGATTCAGAGGATACCCCTTCCGGCAATGGTTTCTTCAGCTCTTCCGTAAATGAAACTCACTTCAGATGCAACACCCCAACAGACCTCATCCATCAGCGCGCTGCCGAGAAGGAGCGCAGCCGGGAGGCAAGCCAAAACGCCAAACCCGGTACCATCAAGCATATGCAGTTCACTTTCTCTGTCGATCAACCCACCCCTGCCACTCCCGGCGTCGCCGTTGCGAAGCCAGACCTCAAACCCTCTGCAGAATTCGAGGACATCTCTACGCGACGCGGCCGACAGGCCACCCGTGCCCAAGTCACTGGCAACGGGGGCAATCGCACCGACTCGGATACCTCTGTTGGCTTCTGGGAGCGCAAGAGTCCCGGCACTTCTGATGACCAGCAATCCCTTCGCTTCCCATCATTGTTCTCTAACGATTTCTGCCCTTCAACTGCATTGCTTTGTGCCCAACACATCTTCCTGCGGCCTCGGCACCCTTCGTCCGACCATCAAACTCCCCCTCGACGAACTCCTCAGCAACGTCGATCTCACAGAGGATCACATTACGGCTGTGCTTTTCCATGGCCAGCACGATGCCACCCCCACGTCGGACTCTGACGTCTTGATCGTCACCACTTCCATGAGCACCGTCTGCTGTTCGATGCTCAAGATCATATCGCAGCCTGGTACATGTGGCTGTTCTTGCTTTGGAAAGCGGGGGCAACGACCATGTCAGAGAACGGCACGAGCTCGGCGGAGGAACTAGAGCTTACCCGTCAATGCTTACCGTAACTGGCCGATCCCATCCTACGGGTGCGAACGGTGCTGAGTGATGCAGCACAGCAACGGATCGCAGACGGGCGGGTTTGGGGCGGGAGTAGCCTAGCGGAGGGATGCACGGGTGTCGACGTTCTCGATGGCGACGTCCGTGCATGCGTCCGCTGGATCGAGCCCCAATCCTAACCCGACGGACGACGATCTTTTCACCGCGCCCCGCAATTATTTAAGTACGCAGGACTTGATGACAGCCACGAAGAAGTAAGTGCCGTTCTGCGCCTGGGAAAAGTTTTGTCTTGACCCCCACACCTTTCTAGAACCGCACATGAAGCGATCATGGCAAAATTCCCCAAAGCTGATCTGACGGCGCGAAAAGACTTCCCCAGGGGCTCGATCAACAGGACGTTTTCGCAATCATAGACACATTCAATGTGCTCTTTCATTCCCTGCACTCTCTTCTGCGTGCCGTACTCTCTTCTTTTGCTGGGTCATATTCTTGGTTGTCATGACGGACTGGCTCCTCCCCCCGCGGCCATACGAACTAGCATAGCAACATGTATTTTTTTGACAAGTCCCGGTTCTGGCTCGCTCCCACTCTCTCTTGATTTCTCTCATTAAAGATATACACATACTACACCGATGTCCCCGCTATTACTTGGTAGAAATGGATGACAGTTAGAGGTAAAATTATGGGTAATCTCTATTCTGTGACGTGGACTTGACCGCCTCGCGCCCGTGGGGTCAACTTGGGCCCACATCCCCCATCTCAGAGTCAATAGTTTGTCATTGGATGAGGCTTAGAACTGTATACTATTACATAATATTCTTCTCACGGGCCGACGAAGCTTTTGCAGAGAGCTCCCAACAGAGAAAAACCTGCCCCACTATGGATGACCATGGACCACATGCCAGCATGACCAGCTCCCATCCCATCCCAAGGCCCTGTGCGCCCCTGGCTGTGAAAATCGCCAGCAGGCCGGGACCGAAGGTGGGTGGTGAATACTGGGCATGCTGCTGCAGCCAGGGCTCATTCCCACCATCCATTCTGGGATCCTTCCATACTATTTCATTTCCCATCCTGGACTTTGATCCCGAGGCTCACCATCACCCCCTGGACCCCCTCTCCCTTGCCCATATCCAGCTTCAGACCCCCCATGGAGACATCAAATTCACCAACATCCTCGCCGTGTCTTCAAATTGGATATATCTCACCGCCTTTGCTCCATACAAGCCAGCCCGACTCCTCCTTGATGACTTCCGGTTTCTCATTCTTCTATGATACCAGTGGCAGGCGAACATGCTATGTTGTACCAGAGCAATTCTACAAGGTGGAGAAGTAGGTCAAGACTCCAGTGACACAGCCAATGCTAGTTGTGTCATCGCTGAGATATTCCTCAAGGGCGCACCTCTCTTCACCCTCAATCAACTTTTCATGTGGCGACGGTCAATTGGCTGCCATCGAGGATGAGGGAATCCGCGTATGTTTCGTGTCCGATCTGAAAGTGCCCCGAGACTAACCTTGGCCGCAGACCGTGATCCAGCAGATGATATCCCTCGACCTGGGGTCTCGCCCAACTGCCTTGGCACGGGGAACAGTCCTGCCGGAATGCTTCTATTCTTTCCTCCTGTGTCAACGAAATTGATCATTGCTCAATAGCTACCTCCACCAGCAAACTGCGAGCACATCCCCCTTCCCCTCACCCGCGATTTCATCAACCACTGCTGCCCCAGCTCCAGCCATCACAGTCTCCTCCACCCCCACTGCCAAGGGCTCCAAGGAACCATCCACTCGGGTCGGAAGTGCGGGTGAGCAACTGATGGTGATCACCGCATCGACAGTATATGGGAGGACTATGCCACCGTCGAACCCTGCCTTCTTCAGTCACACGATGTCGATCACACAAATATGGACGTGAGAGAGCTCGCTCTTCATTCGACATGGGTCACATGTGACGATCCCCCCAGGTCATCTTGCCTGTCGCACTGCAGATCCCACCGTATATACCCACCCACCATCCAATACCTGCAGAAGACGGACCGGCATGGACCCTCCTGTCTCTCGTACTCGCAAATATTAGAAACTGCTCCCTCCCATCTTCACGGATTCGTGCGCTCGACGTACTCTTGGCACTTTCTGCAAACCTGATTAACGAGTCCAAGTTGGATCGTGCTGTTCGAACTTCCCCGTGACGAAGTAGCCGCCGTTCAGTCTGCAGCCGTGCGGACCCTCAAGCAAATCGTTTGTTTCTCCCGCTTCCCATTCCGTTCTCACGACTAACCTTGCTCCCGGTAGTTGATGAAAGTGAATGAGTCGCATCAGGATGACAATCAACTCGATGATCCAGGGGAGAGAGAGACCCTGGACTCATCAGGCGGGGTGTTCTCTGGGACTGTTTCAGAGTGCGAGGAAGAGCCTGGGACCACGAAGGTCCCTATCATGCCTACTGTCATGATCGAAGAGGCAACTGTCAACGGTCACGAGATGGCTGGCAATGACGCGGTCGCGATCAACCCAAACCCTTCTCAGAGGATGAAAAGGGTAAGCGCTCACTTCACACATGGTTGAGAGGTAGACTGAGGCTGTCTCAGATAATGCAGCCATGTCTCTCTTGGACGTGGTGACCCACGACTTGGCACAGCTCATCAATTGGCTTGACCAGGATGCGGCCCCTGGCAGCAAGGATGTGACACCCATGAACTCACAATTCTCCATGGACCGATTCACTGATTTCCTCAATCGACTCCCAGCACCATCCCAGTCCTGCGCCAGCTGCCGCTCCATCCCCTGTTTTCAAGGCGCTCCGTCCAGCGACTGTGCGGTTCACTATCTCAAAGACTATCGCTGGTGCTTGGTCTGGCATATCCCCATTTGTCATCACCACCATCGACCGCTCTCCGTCCTCCCTGACTTTTGGCTCTGGCCACTCGAAGCCAGAATTACATGGAAGCAGCCTCGCGGCATCACGGCAAACGTGACGACAGGCACGATGAGACAAGCAGCGCACGCTGCGAGTCGAAACGAAGACGCTGCTACGCCTTCAACCCTGCTATCATTCGATTTCCTCCAGCCCCAAACTTCACCCTACTTTATGTTATTGCAGCCATCCTTCAGTACGACTCTGTCACCAACCACCTCGCGCCGGCCCGCCCTGTCTATGGTGTTGGCACGAACCTCTTGTGTCCCCAACCCCCTCGCCTGCGGTATCAGATTACTCCATGCTCAATGCCACATCCCCCGCAAAAAATGCCCACCTCTCGCCTTCAGTTCGTATATCATCCTCAACAGGGGAGATGTCCATCGTCCAGAGAGGCTCTACCACGGTCGACGCTTGTAGACATGAAGCCACTGGCACCCCCAGTTTCCTTCGTACCTCCGAGTTCTTCTACAGCTCTCGCGCAGGTGCGTGTTTCTCATTTTCCATCACAGAGATCAATTGAGGCGCGCATGTGTGATTGACGCATCAATTACGGGACTGAGCATTCAAGTTCCGTGCCGTCAATTCGGACGAATCAAACTGGAGCGAAACCAGAGCGCCAGTGCTCACCGAATGGAATGCGGAGACTCCGCCGAGTTCTATGGATGCGACTTGTACTGCACGAACTGTCGACGAACCTTCCCGCTCCGAGTCGAGTCATGGTAGAGAACGACAAACGACGGAACGTCATTCTGTCGGTCAACATCTTACTCATGTGAGTCTTTTCCGTCGCGCGTAGACCCACGTCTCAAGTCTTTTCCTTGAATACAGAAACGGCCAAGTCGCGCTGTCAAGGCGAGGCCCCCTCCGCCTTCTGGATCAATCCCGCGATTGTCAGAGACAAACAATACGCCGATTGGACTAGGAATAAGCACAGGGGTGATCCACCCACCCCAAGCCAAGCCATTCCAGGAACGATCATGAACGGCCTGTAAGTATCGTTGGCTTTGCTTTCGAAACGGTTATCTAATCCGGTGCTTGTAGCCTCACCTCGATCTTGGCGTGGCTGAACGAACGGCTGGGCGAGGCCGCCCGATCGAGACTGCCAAGATCACCAACGCCAATGCCACATGCCTCATCAACGGCACAGAAATCCAGACCGTTGTTCCCACAAGGTCCGCGGCTGAGCTTCACTACTGTCTTCCACTTCTTCCACTTCCTCCCCCTCTTCTTCCACTTCGACATCTGACTTCTTCTGCGGTCTGCGGGGGTGCTGCAGGTCGCTCTGATCCGTGGATGACACCGGAGCACCATACCCCGCGAACGGACATGGCAACTTGGTCAGCGGCACAGGTTCAGGTAACGTTCCTGCGTGTGCTCCTCGAACTAAAGCTTATTGAATACTTTCATAGCATCTGGTTTCGTGGTGGTTCTGTTCACCCAATGGCTCGGTGCGAAGGTTTCCTGCACTGGCCTCAACGTGCAAGACATGGCAGCACCGCCGACTTCTATCTTCCAGCCACCGAGTGGATTCATTCGGGATCCATCACTGAGGTTGGCATCATCTTCAATGGTGGTAACAGGCAAGCATTTGCTCTCAAGGCAGACCATCTTTCAGTCTTCGGAAGTTATGTTCAAATCCAACATGACGGGGTTGCCATGGTTCCTACTGGAACTACTTTTTCATATGTCCTCGACGTCAGCCGCTTCACCGCTGCTTCACCCTCTTTCCTCGCCACCGTTATCTCAAATGTACTCACCAAGCATACATCCGAGCCATTCAAGACTCGCTCGCGCACTGTTACCGTGTCCGCCTACCAAGCATCGAAGTCGAATAACGCGGACACTATCCTCATTGTTCCTGAAGTGCCATCCCATCTAAGGGTTGACCCCACCGGGCAACTCTTCGATTCTCACAAGTCTTACTTCCTCATCGGTGGCTGCAGTGAACTTTGCGCGCGCATTACTAGGTGGATGACGTACCGCGGTGCTCGCCATATCTTCTTAACCAGCCGTCATAGAGAAAGGGCTCTCACCAAATGTGACAAGATGTACATCCGGAGCCTTGGTAATCAAGTTGACTGATCGCAGCCGATGCGATCGATGAGGCACAGACTGCCTCCATCATCGAGCGGGCTAGGAAGGCCGGGCCGATCTGAGGACTCTTCATCATGACCATCGTCCTTCGGGATGCCAAGTTCACCAACCTGACTCAAGAATCGTTCGACGATGTGTACCAATCCAAAGTGGCCTTGCTCAACACCATGCGCAGTTGCGCCGACCTTGTGATGATCGACCTGTTCCCTACCATTGTGTTCGGCAATGCAGGTCAAGCAGCATATTGCGCGTCACAACTGTAAGTATCTCGATGTTCGTTTCAGTCCTTTACTGAGCCGCATGGTCAGTTACTTGGACCGTATCTCGGACAAGCTTCCGAACACCATATCCATGTCATTCCCTCCCATTACCGATTTGGGTATCTTCAAGCATCTCATCATTTCATCTAAGGGCAAGGCGAACACGACTCAACTTGTCAAGACCGGTATGATGACAGAACAAGTTTGCAACTTCATCGGAGACTCACTAGCCTGCAAGATCGCCCACTGCGTACCAATGCTCGCTATCAACGATGCACCAGAGACTTCCCCCCCAGGACATCTTGCCTGTCGCACTGCAGATCCCATCATATACACCCACCCACCATCCAACACCTGCAGAAGACGGGCCGACGTTGATCCTCCTGTCTCTCGTCTCTTCGAGTCCCTCGAGTCGAAGATCCAAGTTGATGATGCAGTTGTTACCACCCCTCAGAAAGACCTCAGAATAGTGGTCGGAGCGCCAAACACACCTCCTGAGAACTCACCTTTCTTGTCCAGGTCACCGACTCATGAGGATACCTCTGATACGTCAAATTCCGCCGCGAACGTCAATCTTATATCAGTTGCACGTTCCGAGGTGGTCGACCACTTCGTGCAAACAGAACTTGGCCCGAGGATTACGGACGCGGACACCCGCGCTGTGTCCGTTGCGATCGCTTCCATGACTACTCAATTGATGTCAGTTTGTCTCCTGGACCTACCATCCCCGATCTGACTTTGCCTCCAGCGACTCGACGACCAGCGTTGCTCATCCCGTCTCCCCCGAGTCAACGACGGACGGTTCCATCCCCGCCCCACACGAGAAGGCTGCGGGCGAAGTCACAGCGCCAAGTACGCTCCCCGGACATCTCATTCCGTCTCCTGTGGTTTCAGCGCCGGGAAATGACGAGTGTGACTCCGCGGTCTCAAGCTCCGTTGAAGAACATAAGTGTTACGCGGAGCAACAGACGGAACATAGCCGAACGATGAGTCAATCCCTCATGAGGTGTGTACTTGGCTCTTCACGATGAGATCCTACTACTTATCAACAACGGCCAGTACATCAATTGTGACGAAGATCGAGTTCTCCGCCCAGCATGTTAGTGAAGTTGTCTCAAGTTCTTCTGCACCAGTGTCTTCGGAGGGGAGCATCATTCCATTGGATTCTACTCCCATCAACACCTTAGTCTCTCCAAGGTGAATGATTCCATCATGCGTTATCATTGTCATCTTTCCTCATCGACATTGATGCTCTCATAGAAGTCCGGCCGGCGTTGTCGAGGCGGGGTCTTCATTTAACGCCCCTTCGCATGATCACCCTCGCTTCGGTGAAGATGGCGAAGATATCTTCGCCAACCTAGAAGATGAAACGCATGCGGTAACAGGGAGCGAGGAATCCGCTGGCAACATGGTCGCGGATGGTCTACCGATGAATCCCCGTACACCTCCTGTAGAGTCCGAACCAGCGCAGTCCCGCATCAATCAGGATGAATCAGGGGGAGAGCAGTTGAATCTTGCTGTCGATGATTGCCACGAGACGCTCGAGCCCGTGATCCCGGCTACCGTACTGCAGGCCTCCGAGCATCACGAGTCAGTTTCCCGCCCTAGAGTTCGTAACTAAGCTGATTTTTTTTATCTTAGCCATTTCGTGAGTGATACCGAGGTAGATGGGCGCGTGTTCGAGCATGAGCAGGAATTCTACGGCGAAAGAGCCTCTCCAGTGCTCGGAGAGATCAAAGGGCTCAAAAACAGGAGGGAATCGATATCGTTTGTTGGCACAACTACGGTAATTTTGTGATACATTCACATCAGCGTTTGCTGAACACAGTGCTTGCGTAGGCGAGTCCATCCACGATCAGTGGATTGGGTACAATGGTTACGAACAGGCCCATGATAATCAGTTTACTCCGCAATGATACACAGGTATGTCAATCAAGAACTCTCGAGCTAACCTCGGGTTGATGTTGATATACGCCTACAGATTACACTGTACATCAAGCCTGCCGACCCTGATCTAGCTTTAGCCGAGCTTTCTCTCGTCCAAGACGAGGATAATTCATCCTGCCAGTGGGTACCACAACTGATCGACTATCAACGACATATTCTCCAACCTCTGCCTCATGATACGGAGTACAGCCCGATCGTTGTCTTGATCGTTGATCCCCACTCATCAGGTATGTGTAGTGTTGACTGTAGCCAAGACATCTGTGATTGATTTTTTATCCAACGGTCGAACAAATTATTTGCAGTGCAAACGAGCAAATATCCCATATCGGTCCTCACATTGGGGAGGAATTCTTGTTGCTCTGTGTCGTCCCAAGCAAAGACGAAGAAAGCATGACCGCGCTAGGACAGGTAGTCCTCGGAATTGAACATCAACCCGTAAGTGGACGTGAAATGTGTGGTCGTGTTATATTCTCATGGATGTGTGATACAGAGTAACGACAGTATCGGCATAGATGCGTTGCCTGTGGAGGAACTCGAGTTGGGATACCTGGTCTCAGTCGTGGTACAAGAACCAGGCCACGTGGAAGAACAGGGTAACGAAGGAGAGGAGGTCGTCGGAGAGGAAGCTGGTGTAGCGGATGAGGTTGAGGTTGAGGTAGAGGTAGAACATGTTGTGATTGACGCATCTGAGGAAGCCGCCGGGGAAGACCATAGTGCAGCAGAAGTCGACTCCCTTGATGAAGGCGCTCGCGAAGAACACAAGGACAGCAAAGGTGCTAAAGACTCTACCTGGACCCCTCAGTGACACCATCGAGATAACCTCTACCC
>JBBPRJ010000296.1:0-11663 GCA_038092975.1 Chalciporus piperatoides | reverse complement strand
CGAGCGACACCGAGAGGGGCCCAAATTCCATTGATGAACAAGGAGGGGTGAGGCACATTCACACATGCATGAGGAAGGGGTGATGGCGAGGACAGAGCCGTGTAGGATAGAATAGTACTGAGATTCACAAAGTCTGTGTCAATGCGTCTCAATAGGAGGTTCGAGCCCAGCGTAGTCTGGTACACGGATATCCCTGCAGAAGTGTATCAATATAGATCTGGCAAGTAATCGGGTCATTCGTTACATACCTTCGATGTGGGTTGCACAAACTTCAGGTGTGCATGGACGACACGTGTGAACCACAATGCTGTCAGGAGCCGCGATAGCAGATGGGGATGGGGAAGCCTGCGACTCTGATTGAGTTTGACAAGGTGGCATCTCTTTAACCTCGGCGGGTGCCACCTGTCGTCTTTCTTGTACAAAGTTAACAGAAGCCTGGGGAGAAGGATGTTGCCGTGACGGCGAGTGACATTCCATATGGGTTCTTGCATCGTCAGCCCACTCGTCCTCAAATTCATGTGGATGGACACTATCAGGGCCAAGTAACTCAGCATCTTGCCAAGTCAAAGCGCAGTCCCTGGCGTCCACGATAGGACACGAAGGCGATGGCAATGACGGCGATGCTGATGAACGCAATGCTGGAGGTGAAGGAATGGTTGGCGACTGCAGGGACCCCACGCCAGATTCAGAAAGGGGGGACAACGGAGAATCGGAGGACGACGTGCGCGGCGAACCTGGCGATGCTGCAAGCGATTGAAGAAGGACAAGACTCTCTCGCTCATCTGGCTCAACCTTGACGACGGGTGGATCCTGATTATCGTCTGGAATACCAGACCAACCACTTTCGAATTCCCACTCCCATAGTTCGACTGTGTCAAACTTGAGGTCATCCGTTGTTGGTAGCTTGACAGTGGCTGATGACACGGTGGATGGGTTGACGGGAGCACAGTCAAAATCTTCCCATGCATCCAATATGTCGCGAATATCGGTCGACTCCAGCTTGAACGGGTGTTGTTCCTCGACAGACTCTACCTTCACCTGGACCGCTGGTGATGGGAGGGATAGGGAGGAGGAGTCCCAGTCAAAGTCCGAGTCAAGGTCGTCATGGTCCGAATCGGGAGGAGGAGAAGCGCTCCAAGGGAGAGAAGGGGACCGAGGTGAGTGGATCGGTGGTCTGTATGACTGATTGTCATATGAGGGCGTGTAGCCTGGTACGGCGATGGACCGGCGTGGATAAGGTGGGAGACTCCACGGCACCTCGGGTTGGTCAAGGTGCATCTCGACGTCGTCGTCATCACCCTCGTCGTCGTCGTCGTCTTCCGAAGAAGTGGTCGCGTCGTCAGCAAGGTAGATGACCTCTCTCTGCTTGGACGCGGATGGCTTGAGCCGAAGGGTGAGCTTCACTTTCGGCGGGCGCTCGTCGTCGCTCGAGTCGGCACTCAGCTCGCCGTAGCCACTGTCATTTGCCGGACTCCAACTCTCACGATCAAAGCTGGTGCTCTCCCGAGAACCGTCTGAATCTCTTCGACAGCCCCGCCTCAGCCTCTTCCTCTTCTCTCCACACTGTGCATCGTCCTGGTTCAAGTGTTTCTTCAGGCGTGGTGGCAACTCGTCCGGACTTTCTCCCGCGACCTTTTTGCCTTCTTTCCCGTACTCGCACAGGCGAATGCCAGCACGTGCAAACGGACATGGTACCCCTGCTGCTTTTGAGAGGTACCATACCATCGTGCCTCGTCGGAAGTTCGTGAGTCTTTCCCCTTCCACGCCACCTGGTACGACTTGATTACTCTTCTTCTCGATAGCCCCTGAGTCCTTGGTGTTCGATTTATTGGGGTTCGTCGCGCCACCGACCCGACTGTAAAGAGCAGGCACAAGCTCGTCGTCTGCGGGAGTTCCCGACAGCACATGCCGAAGCAATAGCGGGTGATCTTGCTGAGACTCACACCGTGTCATATGATTACGAACGTAGGTCGTGATAGCCTGCGACGCCGCGGAGACACTGTGATCGAGACGAACATGAGATATATGCGAGGCAGAGGATGAAAATGGAAGATAAAGTTCAAGACCAGGAAAAGTGAATGAGGCATGGTACGGAAGGGGGTACGTACTTTTGGCACATGAGTCCATACTTGAGGGTCATCTCCGCGAGATCCTTGATCGTCATGGCTCGATTTTCCTACGAGGAGGTAGGATAAGAGGACGACACGTGGTATGCATGATGAGCCAGAGATAACACGAATAGGCAAGATCAGGGACGTACGACTGAAAGGAAGGACCGGCCGATCGCGTGGAAGACTTTGTTGGATGCATCTTCTGGATGAAGCATGACATTAGGCAGGGGAAACACGGGAGAACAGGGGTCGGGAGAAGCAGGATTGGGACGGTGACTGGGTGGGACAGGGACGGGCCTGATCTTGCGTGGCGCAGGGTGCGGGGAAGGGGGACTCTGCCTCAGGCGTGCGCTGGGCTTGAGGACGGAGTTGTTTCTGATACGGGTTCCATAGTTGTGGTGAGAGGGGCTGGGATTGTGAGGTGAGGATTGTTGGACGGGGGAATTCATTGAGCAGTAGTTAGAGGCTTTGAGATATGGACTGGCTGGTCATTACTATTGGGCGCGTTGAGTTCGTTAAGTTCGACCAGCGAGGGTAGAAGATATAAAGGAGATAATTGGATTATAAGAAAGTTGGTAAAGCAGAGTCAGTGGATAGAGGGATGGTGATGGTGAAAGACAAAGGGAGGGAGGAAGAGGTAACGCGCTCGGGGTGACACCCAAAATTACTTGCCATCAAATTCAAAAACAGTTGCTGCGTACGTATATCATGTAATCATATAACGTAATCACACTCACCCTCTCCGATCACATAACTTCTTATCTCCTTTCCCCAAATTCAGCCATTTACTACCGCACAAACTGCCATGTACATGGCTCAGAGGGAGGGAGGCCCAGAGCTCAGCTCAGTATGTTTGAATACAGAGGGTTGCCACCTCCTGAAAAATACCCCGTTGAACCCCATATTTCACAAACACCCGACCCTCGCAGGACGGATTCAATAGGCGGATGTTGTTCCTCGCTTCAGCTGCTAGTGCCATTCCGCCCCTCGTATCGAGTCACACCGTCACAGAATCTACAGCATGTGTTCCTCGCGCCACCAAACCCGTCATTATGGTTATTGTCTCCCGCCTCACAAAAATCCACGCAATTCATGGTTCCATCGCAGCATTACTGTACTTGTACTGTATGACCTCTAAATAAAGTCACCGCTCCCTTGCCGACGAAAATTGCGCTATCTGTCCATTTCATGTTTGACCCACGCCGTAAGTTTCCCCGGATCCTCTCAGTCATCCCACGAGACCAAGTCGGAGACCCCCATTCATTCCACAAAGCTGCCACACTGGCAGTAGCTTCCCTCGACCAAACGAAACTGATCCACTGCTTTTGCGCACGAACTTGAATATACTTAAATTCAATTCTTTCGAGACTGGCTTGAGCGCCGAACACTGTTACTGCATACTCTAAACGAGTCTCGAACGCCGACTTCGTTCTCAGGCCACAACTTCTTAATTCTCAGCACTGCGCAACGCGCTCGCAACCAGAAGCAAATTTAGTTTGCGTCTGTCAAGTCACATCTGTCAGCCAGGCAGTAAATGTTTCACCTTAAAGGACACAACTTACAAGTCTTGTCTGAATTTATTTTTGAATCGTACCTAAGAAATCAACAGCACAGTGGGCGATACATTAAGATATAGACGGTAGAACAAGACTTCGGACCACTTTGATGATTATGACATCGTTTGGAGTAACGTCCCCTACTTTGAAGCGCTCTTCCTCGTGCGCTTTCTCGAGGTAGATGCCGCATTCCTTGTCACCACCCCGGGCCTTTTGGTGGTAACTTTCACACCGGTCACGCCCTGGGTGGAAATAGTTGAACAAAGAATCACTACAATCATTGCGAAATGACCTGCCCTTTTAGCACGTCCGCTCTTTGAGGCGGTCTTCTTGCTTGGGATTTGCCTTCCCGGGATAGGGGTTATACGCGATTTCTTCGCCTTTGAAACATACTTTTTGGGTGTGGAGGCTGTCTTTGTAGGTGCATTTTCCTTGGTGACAGCTGGGACCTTCGTTTTCGCAGTAGCTGAAGGCTTCATCACTGTTTCTTTAACCTTTTTCTCAGCGGGATCCCCTACTAAGGGTTTCTTGTTCTGAAAGACAAATTGTTAGGAAGATATGAATATTGTCACGATACCTGTTCACCTCTTTAGCAATTTCGCCGACTCTCTTCGGCGCTAACTTGACCCTGCCAGAGGGGCCTGTAGTATAAGCAGCGTGAGCTAGCGTGGAATATATATGCATGGAATGTCAACCTTTGGGGAGAACAAAGTTGCCTTTCTCTGCACCATGCGAGATGGCGCGATTCAACCGACTTGCGTCGGCGGCAGTCATTGGAAGGTGATACTTAGAATCAACAAACTATATTCAACTGTTATCCAGTGCGCTGCGTCGCTTAATCGAAAACCTGCCTTCTTGATCGCAGGTCGAGAAACACCCAAGCGTGTGCCATCTGGCGTGGCCGCAATACATTCCTGCGAGATAGGGAAATCAGGATATCTGCAACACAGAAACGTGAGTGAGACGTACCGCGATCATGTCAATCCAAGGTGGGTGTGTAAAATGGTGTGTGGCTTCGTGCGCTACTTTCTCTGCAGGCTTAGCCTTTGGAGCAATCTTCCTAGACGTCTTCTTGGAAGCGGCAGCGACGACCATGACTGATAGGTAAGACGTCGTTTAACTATGTGGAATATGAGAGCGGAAGTTGGCACGATAAAGTGGAAAGAGGGGGAATGTTTCGATCAAGTCTTACCCACAGGGGCTTGTCACGTGACTTTGATCATAGTGCACGGATCATGCTGTTACTACGGCACGTAGGAGTCATATTGGTGATTCTAAGAGCTGTAGCTGACTAGTATCCATGTTTTGTCAAGATGGAGATTTACTTTTGGAGTGTACTCGCCTTGAGAACGCGGAGAGTAGTGCCTGACCCAAGTGACATCAAAAGTCACGTAGCCGGCTAGTAGGAGCGGCAATGACCGCAGTTGTGACTGTCTCAGACTGTCTGTTGTGTTCGGTGGTTACTAGCGCGTCACTCACTGGTTTCACATCTCCATAACATATCAGACTCCCAGTCTGAAACTTTCTTTAGCAAAATGTCACTGTCAGACTATCTTGTCACTGATGACTTGACGCTTCTCCTAGGTTTTATTGGTGTCTCGGTCTTTCTCCTTCAAAACTTGTACAAACCACAACCGCTCGTGCACCCCATCCTCCTAGGCAGACAGAGCGATGTAGGACGTGTCAGGTGTCCCGGCGAAAGTGCGGTCTATAGGAATTATGGGACTGGGCTGATGGGGAGGGTATGTCGACGTTTGTATTTCCTCAGGGACGCATCTCATGCACTCTGAATACAGTTCCCTGTCAGACCTGAGAAAGATATAGACCTGGTCACCGACGTCGTCAAGCCGCAATTCGAGTCCCTGAGGACACTCTGGTCTACCAAGGTGAGTATCTGACCGAATGCGCAGGTCAGCATTTACACGTCATTACCACACAGATCACCAACGCTAAACTGAACGAGCGCATCACTGCCTTTGGTGCTGGTATTTCTCGGCTTCTTCCCGGAGAGTCTACTGTGTTTCTGCTTTTGAATGACAGTCTTGGTGCGTTTGTGCCCCCCTTCCTCTTGCGCGGTAGCCTTATGCGAAAAAAAATGTGCAGAGTTTGTTATTGCCGATCTCGCACTTGCAAAGCATTCCATAACCTCTATCACCCTGAGTTCGCGAACACTTCTTTCCCGTGCACTGGAGACCCACCCCCCATCCGCTATCATTGTTGACGCGGATTTCTTGCCTCATCTCCTTGAGGTTCTCTATGACGCAAAGGGGCTCGATCACAAGGTCATTGTTGTAGGACAGACCGCTACCAACATTGAGTCCCAGGCGGCTCAACAGGTTCAATTCTTCAATTGGACCCAAGTGGAGGCTGATGGTACCAAGGCGGAAGACAACACTCTTGTCACAGCCCGTAAGTTGTATGTTTGAAGAGTCGTGATGTTGAACTGACCTGAAGTCCAGGTCCCAACGATCCGTTCACCCTTGCTTTCTTCGAGACACCTTCCGGGAAGGTGCAAGGAGTGCGCTTCACGCACTTGAATTTCACCTCTGGTGTTACAGCGACCAGGGCCCTGTTCCCGCCATCCATAGCACTTTCAACCCTTGACACCATTGTATCCGGACACTCTCTGAGTACTCCTTTTGGGCGAGCAGTCGCCTACACTGCACTCTTCGAAGGTGCGAGCTTCGCAACCTGCGACTCGACCCGCGTATATTTCAATTCGAAGGAGTCGAGCAATCGGGCACATGATCTTGGTGACATCCTGTCCGCAACCAAACTCCCCATACCGTCGCCTACGGTGCTGTTCGTCGACCCTGGCCACTTGCAAGATCTATCGAAAGCGATTATCGCGCGCGCCAAATCGTCCTTCATTTATCCCATCGCATGGAGGCACAAACTCGCTGCACTAGCTGAGGGTTTCTTGAGCGCAGAGAGTTTGTGGGATCGTATGGTATTTGATGGTGGTCGCGAAGATGTCATGGGTCGTATGGCAAGTACAATGAAAGCTGCTGTTGTCAGCGGAGGTGATTAGAGTGCTTTTATCACTTGACTTCTGCATTGATACTTGGGTTTAGGTTCGTTGCCAAATGATGCACTAACTCCTGCGCGGATCGCTCTCTCGGTGCCACTCATTAACGCCTTCACTAACCCGTCTACGAGTGGCCCCCTTCTTGCTACCCATGCCTTCGATCTGCAGTCCCTGCCCTCTGGAGAGGGTGAAGCAGCTCACACCGGCGCCCCAAGCGTAAACGTCGAAGCGAAGCTCACTGATGTGGAGGATGCGGCGATCGAAAGCGGCAGTGACCCCGAAGGAGAGCTTAACGTTCGTGGACCTCCTGTCGGAGAGCTCTTATCCAAGGATGAGACCTCCACGGAGAATGGAGGTGAAGACTGGGTACCAACGGGGGCGACTGTACGAGTGTTGACAAATGGGGCCTTCAGAGAGGTTGGAATGAGTTCTCGTTAGACGTTTCGTTGTGTGTCGTGTTGTCGTCAAGTTGTTGTTCTCAGGCTGGCGCTTTCTATGAATCCTCGTCTGTTTGCTTGTATCTCTTGAACTGGATCGATAATATTGCATTGACGATGTCCAGATCTGTGTTAAGTGCGTTTGATCAACTTGAGCTTGATCTCTGAGGTCGACCCAACTTCACCGAGACCATGTCCACAAACCACAAGCGAATAGCGGTCATAGAGGATGTCCTCTCCCAACTTCAAACACAGATCACCGAATTTCAGACCCTTCTCCCGCTTTTGTGTTTTCCGCTGGCAAAGGCCAACTTGTTACCCCCACCGTTCCGAAAATTCAATTCCTTGCCCGATGAAGACGTGACACTCGACATCATCAAGGTATTTCCGCGATTCCAGCGAGCGTTGCTGGAGTCGATACTTCCAACATGGGAGACAATCTTGGAGGAGGAAGATTGCTCTGCGTTAACTCTCCAATACTTCTGTCCGGACGCGTTCTCAAATGCATCCCCCGCTGCTGGCGATGTGGCACTATGCGCGTATTCAACGATATTGTCTCTCCCTTTACGCCAACGATGTGTGAGCATATTGGCGAAGCTCAGCAAGGAATATCCAGTCGATAGACTCCTTCAGGCTGTCAGTTCGATCCGCGATCCGGCAAGAAGGTCCGTTGCCTGGGACGATTGCCTTCGCAATGTCTTCGCCGTACCCGCCAAGGTCGCCAATGCCTTTCAAGGACGGGGCGTACCAGCTGAACTTGGGATGCCTGACTATTACAATAACCTCAGCTTACGAACTGAACTTCTTATCTATCTACAATCCGCGCAATCTGGTACAGGTCAGTCCTTTTGTCAGACATATGCGCTCTGAATTCTTACACCTATCCTGTAGACGATGTATCACTTGTGACTTTACTGTTGTCAAAACTTGTGAATGTCGGCGCCTTTCCGGGCACTTCACGTTTGTCGCCTTCGCAGCCATCATTTTTTCATTCCACGCTACCATCCATCCGACGCAGACTCGCGAGCAAGGAGGTCGAGTCGTACCAGAAGCTGTGGAACCGTCTAATAGCGTCGTCGCCTTCTGTGCTATCGCAACAAGCCATCCTCATCTCCCTGTTATCATCACTGATTTCATTGGAGTCCCCGTTGAATACATCCTCTCGTGACAGAGGCATCATACGCCGGGAGGCAGCTTTTTTGCACGATCTAGTTGGTGACATTGTGCCAGACGATGATCTTTGGAATAGCTTTGCGTCGCTCATCTTGGCTCGAGCCTGGAGTGAAGCTCATTCCCGAGTTCTTGTATGCTGGTTAGCAAGCTCCAAAGGATCTTCGCAAGGTAAACTCCATATTTCCTGCTTCTGATAGCGTGTTTTGATCATTTTTTCCGCGATTTTAGCATTGGAGGCCCTACTTTCTCGCGTTACTGACGTGTGGAGTGCCACAGAGCACATAAAGCATTCCCTACTTTCTCGACATCAATGTAAGTTCAACTGCGCAGCTATGGTCCCTCGCTGATCGCGTTTATTCAGACATCTCGTCACTCCTGCTCCTCGCTATAACACACTTTCCGCCCTCTTCGACGGAACTTGCCTCAATTGCACGTTCCCCTTCCATCATCTCTGCGGTTGGAGCTTATATCAGTCATCTGGACGCTTCTGTACGCCGCTGTGGTATGCTGGTCGCTGAAGTGGTGGCCAACAGGGTCGGAAAAAATCTAGATTTCGGTGATTGGGAAGGAGACGAGGATGGAAGACCCTGGGCAAGACACATCAGACAACTCTGTGCCCAGAGGGATGTTGATTTCGAGCCTACATATGAGGGAGATGAGGGAGATCGTGTAGAACCAGTCGAGAACGTCTCCACGGAAGTGATGACAGAAACAGCCGCTCGTAAAGGAGCAGCCCTCGCGTCCAGGGTACAGATTTGGGGTAATGCAGGGTATGACTCGGATGATTCTTTGACAGGTTATGCCTCGCCGGGATCCTCGCGCTCACCGTCGCCCACACCCTCAGAACTCGAGGAGATTGAGAAAGATCCCACGCTTCGCCTCGGTAAGAAGAAAATATCTCGTCCTGTGTATCTAGCTCAGTTGGGCGAGCTCGTGCGGGGTACTGGTGTGGGGTCCTCTGAGGAGAACCAGGAAGCGGACAAGATGGAGATGGCCATCAATGTTGGTGAGGATCTGATCCGCAGAAAGCGCGATTACGGGACAGAACTAGGTGAGTACAAATTGGTTCGTCCAGAGTATCGCATGTACTGATCCCTCGTACAGCCGAAAACGCTGCCAACCTTGTCTACGGCTTCACCTCTCTCAACGATAAATTCGACCTTGACGATTTTGATAACAAGAAACAGCGTATCATGGTCGCCTTAGTCGCATGTTGCCCAAAAGTTGCTGCTCAGTGGGTATCTTCCACGACTTGAACGCTTCCATCTCTGAGGGGTCCCAGGTGTATCATTGAGGAATTTTTCAAGAACCAGTATTCATCTGACCAACGTTTGGCGATGCTAAATGCATTGGCGTTGGGAGCTAGGGAACTGGCGTCGCTTCCTATCTATTCCGAAGCATTACAACCGTCCGCCCCCTCACGGACAGCCTTTCCAAGCAAAATGTTACCGCCTGCCTTGCATCAGCAATATTTGGCTGTCAGAGCCGGAAGTCCATTGCAACCTCTTGTCGAAGGAATCACAAGGATGGCCATCGATAGAAGTCAAGAGGTCACAGCTGACAAGGTCCCCCGAATGGTTCGGGAAAGGCAGTTACGGATAACAAGACCAGCGAAGGTCGCCGAAGTTTCAGCTGGTCGCGAAACCGTGGTTTCCTCTCCGCAACGGTCACCTAGCGAAGTGCCGTTCACTAACCTTGCTGCCGAATTCTTCATAATGCCTTTCATCAACCGATTCTGGGTCTTCCTCCGTGACGAACAAACGCGGGAGGAGCGAACTGCTCATCGTGATGTCTTACACCAATATCGTGGCGCTGGCACAGGTCTCATCCTGAACCCACTCATCCTGTCGGCGTTTTTGAACGCGATGGCGATCCTCGTGCATGCATCTCAGAATGCCCCACAGTGGCTCGCCCTCGTCGCACCCGACACACTGGAGCTCGCGGTTACTCTAGGATCCAGACAGATAGCGAAGCCTGTCGAGAACGATTTTGACGATTTTGACGAGTCGCTAGGGCCCGAGAAGAGCAAGGAGGCATCATTGCTCACATCGGCCCTTTACTTGGCTCTAGTCATTCTGGATGGCTGCATTGAACTAGATGGTGGTCGTTCGCTCGGTCTGGAACACACTGCACTATTGATAAGCACAGGGGAATGGGCTCGGCAGGTGTTCGGTTTACTTGAGAAAGGCATTCGCGTCACAGGGGTTGGTGGGTTGCATGAAGCCGAGCTGCGGAGAGCTACTGCTGGGGTACTTCTCAAGGTCGACCAAATTACTTCACGATGGCGTCGTTCGATGATCGATATCGGTTAGGTGATGAGAAGTGTATGACACCAAGTACTAGTCTCTGAGTATTGCTAGGTAGCATTGGTGGGAATTGGTAGCGTGAGAAATATTGTTATGCTGCTCTTTCCTCACCTGCTCCGGCAGTGACCGCACTCATGTTTCTCCCTCAGCTACTCAAGTCCTCGCGGGCTTTGCGTCCCGCGTTGTCCCGGAGATGCATCTCCACATCATCTACGAGGCGCTCGGATGCACTCTTTGTGGTCGGTAGCGTTGGTAACGCGAATAAGCCTCTGCTGATACATCTGTACCTAGCACCGGGACACCAAGTATAACAACCCAAAGGTATATTGCACGTACCATGCATGAAGATATGAACACTCAATTGCAGTCAACTTGTAGATTCCATTCGAATTTACCCCGGACAACCTGAGGAAAGCGGAAGAAGTCATATCCCGATATCCTCCACAGTACAAGAAAGCTGCTGTTATTCCCCTCCTCGATCTCGGCCAGCGTCAGAACAAGGGATGGACCAGTATCAGCGTCATGAACCACGTCGCGAAGCTTTTGGAAATGCCACCAATGCGCGTCTACGAAGTCGCGACTTTCTACACCATGTTCAACCGGTATGCTCGTTCGTGATAATTGTGCACATCGAGCTAACCACTTGTCTGTGTAGAGAACCAATCGGTCAGAACTTTGTCCAAGTCTGTACGACCACGCCGTGCATGTTGCGTGGCTCTACCGAGATTCTTGACACCGTTTGTTCTCATCTCGGCGGAATCAAGCCCGGAGAAACAACCAAGGATGGCAAGTTCACCGTCATCGAGGTCGAATGCCAGGGTGCTTGCAGTAATGCACCGATGTTGGTCGTTGGTGACGACTTTTATGTGCGTCTGTGATGTTGTCGTTCGAGAATTGATGCAAATGTAGAACACAGGAGGATCTCACACCAGCAACCACGAAAAAGGTTCTCGATGCATTCGCAAAAGGTCAAAAACCCAAGCCAGGGCCACAAAGCGGGCGACATACGAGCGAGAACTCTGCGGGATTGACTGCACTAGCATCCAAGGTTT
>JBBPRJ010000295.1:0-11670 GCA_038092975.1 Chalciporus piperatoides | reverse complement strand
CCAGTGAGCGACCCTACTTACCAACATGTGTATGTCGTCATGAGCCTGCGTCACTGACAGCACATGGCAGACATCATCACTGGACGCGCATGCGCAGAATAAAATTTTTGACACGATCGACCAAGTCTCACGGTGTCCAACGGGCAAACAGACAAAAACCGTCATATTTATTACCCACCGACTTTCCACCGCCCGTCGCGCCGATAAGATCGCGATGATGGAGCGAGGGGTACGTGCTTTCCGTCTCCTTTTTGATTTTAATGACCGTTTCGTGGGTTTGTAGGCGATAACAGAATTTGGCACCCATGATGAGTTGCTCAAGAAAGGTGGCTCATATGCCGCGCTGTACAAGGCATCCATCTGAAGAAGCGATGCCCTGAATTCCCCTGCCCTGTATCAATCATTCGACTTTTCACATTCAATCAAGGTCCGCACAATGTATCAGAATTCATGTGTGATATTAGTGGAGCTTCAGGCAGTCATCGTATTCTAGAACATAGAAGACACAACGGACGTAAAACTAGATTCAATCGTTTGATGAATGGTCCATGTACACTACTGTACCATTGTGAACAAAGGCATCAACATGCGCGTTCTCCGCGTGTGATGTGACGTTAGACGACCACGGGTCGCCGTGGATGCCCACTAACAAGCCAGCATCCCGGATGCCTTGGATGAGTGAGGGAACGCGAAGCTACAATACATAAGCTTTGTGAGCGTAACGGAATGACAGGATGGCGTTGCAAATTACCAATAGTTCAGAATCCAAGAACACGCCCAAAAGATTGTTCATTTTAGCGAATTCCACGCCATCTGCCACACTCAACGACCATTGATCGTCACCCGTATCTCGAGGGTCAGGGTTGGGCGTAGTAGACCCGTGAACCTTGCTAGTCTGTCCGCATCTTGAAGAAAAGAACACCGGATCTAGTGTACAGTGAGATGACGATGATCCGGAGAAATGGAATAGGGGATAATTACAATTCGGCTGCTTCCAATTCAGTGCTGCGCATACTTGGGGGGAGAACGAAGCGAAAGCGATACGTCGACGGGCAAAGACCCCACCGAGAGACGCAGACGTTTGCTTAATCGTGCGAAACACAGCATTGACGCACGAATCTAGATCAATGTGGCGTTCGATATCCTGATTTGAGCTATATTTTGCAGGCAATAGCGCTACTTCCAGAGTCAAACCAAGATGGGCAGGTAAAAGCTGCGAAATGAGATGAAATAGGAGGGATCATACATCAATATGGAACTTATCGTACCTGCATCAAGCGCGAAAGCGGCAGCATTGATCGTGGTAGAACTCGGTACCAGTCGTGAATGGAAGTCATTCTACGAATTAGTTGTTCTCCCCTATCAAGGCGATTAGCCAACGCTTCGAATTGGACGAGAGTGACATCGGCAACTCCAAGATTGTAGGATGATTCCGGAAGCGACAGGTCAGCACACAGCACGGGTTGGAGGTCACGCGTGACCTGGACCACTGCATAGACGTAATTCCCTGATAGCGAAGATAGCGTGACTGTGTGCAGGGGAGAGGCGGGTGTTGATTGGATCGATGGAGATGTATGGGTAGAATCCAGTGACCTAGGGGATTGCCGCCAAGGGACTGTTGTCTGAGGGCTAACATTCAGGAGACTTCCCTGCGGTAGAGTCAGGGATTTCCAGTAGGTCTCGACAGCCCCTCCGACTTCCAGGGTGATACCCTGGAAGGGTGTGATGACGTGTGCGGAGAAGCTGACCTGGGTAAGGCAAAAAGATGAGCCCTTGTGAATGACGGAACATAGGAGGAAGCATACTTCGCCGACACTATGCAGACGATGATCCAAGATAGGTAGTGTAGTGAATGTGCCGTAAGGAGATTGGAAGATGGACGAATGAGCGACAGCACGACCAATGGTTTTGGTACCGAAATTCGGATAGACCGAGAACTCCAACGTAAGATCACTCAAGCTGCCTGTCTGGAACATAAATGTATCATGATTGTTTCCCTGCGGAAGCGATATTGTGTACGGCGCAGCGTTGACACCAGGTCCCGCAGTGATGACCATCTTTAGCCTGTTTGGCGAAGGCAACGAAATAGATTGTGCCAAAATCGAGTCCGATAAGCGAGGGTGAAGTCTGATGGCCTTTCGAGACCTTCCTGGATCGCGAGCAGGGGGTATCCCTACAGTGATCACCACCAAGTAGTTCTTGTCGAGGTAGTTGTGGCCATAGACTCGATGTGGCATTATGGGAGGGGGTAAAGACAGAGATGGGATAGAATCGGGTTCGTCGATTTGCATATCAACTGCAACCTGTGGAAGTGCAGAGGTGCGGTTGACTACGCTGGGAGTTCTGGAAACTGCGTCGAACAATAAGTCGACGCATTCTCGGTGACCGTACCAAGCCGCATAGTGGATCGCCTGCTGGTTGAGCTCGTCAATGCGGTCAACGCGAGCGCCAGCTTGGATGAGAATATCTAGACAGGAAGCATGACCGTGGCGGGCAGCATGAAAGAGTGGCGTCCATTCATGATATTTGTCCGGGAGATCCCACTCTCCTTGATCCAAGAGCAACTTGCAGACTTCCGCGTGACCTTCGCGAGCGGCGAGATGAATGGGGTACTCTCCATTGGTATTGGCAACACATTCTGCCCCTTCTTTCAGCAACAACGACACGATATCGGTGTATCCGTATTGACTTGCAAGAGATAGGGGCACCAGAGAAGAGTTTGGAAATGGTGACTGCGGAGTTATGCACTGGTCGCATATCAAAACCTGCACACATTCGACACTACCTCGGAGGGTTGCATATACCATGGGACTGCAATTGTCCACGTCGAGTACATGCGGCGGAACGTCGGCTTCCAAAAGTCGCTCGCATACAGTTGCATGGCCATGCATTGCCGCGTAGTGCAAGGCAGATCGTCCATAGACGTCCAGTTTCTCCTTCTGTGAACCTTTTCCAAGGCAGATGTTCACAAGGCGCAAAGCTCCTGCTGCCGCTGCCTCATGAAGGCATGTCCGCCCGTTGATGTCGTCGACGAATGCAAAATCAAAGGGGACTGAGACGGTGATGAGGATAAGGTCTGCCAGCTCGGGAGGTGCGTCGACAATGACTTTCCAGAGCACTCGGGTAACATTGGCCCTGCCCCCGTGCTGAGAATCGAGGACATCGGAATGTCGCACGAGATCTTTGATGGATGTCTCGTCGAAATTTTCGACGGCCTTCCGTAGGTCGAGTTCGAATTCGCGGAATGGACCCGAGTACACGCTCCGTTCAAAGTTGAGATGGAGGTCGAGAACATCGTGGGCAGCGGCACCCTCAAATTTGAGCCCGGTAGAGAGGTCGGTGAGGTCCAGCAGACTTGCGGCCACGATGTCGGAGAAGTCTGCAATGAGCTAGAACATGGTCTTGTGTGTGAGAAACAACAACTGAGGGGACATCCAAATCACCTGTCTGTTAAACACAGGCTGGACTTCGACCTGTCTCGCCAGATACAGTTCCTTCGTTGTGGAGCGGGAGCGTTTGTCCCACTTCTTGAGGATTTTACGGAAACCGGTGGCGTTGATCTCAACGAATTGCTGCATACATGGTGTTGGCAATCATCCGATGCAAAGACACACGAGATTTACCTGCAACTTGCCTAGATCCCTTTCAAGAAGACGGAATCCTTCTTCCACCGCCACCCACTCAACATGGTTCATTGGTGAACCATCACTTGCATCTGGGAGACCTCTCAGGGCCGCTGCGCGACGCTTGGATAGCAGGGTTTCCAGACGCAGCTTCAGCTCCGCTTCTTTTTGAAGATAGAAAGCGTTGATCTATCCCAATAAATCATGAGCTTCGGGAAATGAGAGAGTTACAGTCGTATTCACGTGCCTTCTCAAGCTCTCGTTCCAACTTAAAGAAGAAGGCAGCTTTGTGAGCCTGGAAGTCGGCGCCCCGGTCTTGATCCTGACCAAGAGAGGATAGTATGGGTAACTGGTTCAGATCATCGGATGCGAAGGAACTTGGAACGTCAGTGGTAGAAGAGATGGTAATCGCTGCGTTTCCACTGGGATTCAAGAGATCTGCAGGTCGGACACCCAGTGCCAGAGCAGCGGCCTCGGAAGCAGGTCGATTTGCTGCCAACGAAGAGATAATCTTCTTGAGGAATTTGTAGTCGAGGTAATACGCAGACCATCCTGGGACCTGCTCGGATTGGATCTGCTTGCCAAACTAGAGATCGGAGCAGAGAGCTATCAGTACTTGGTAGACCAGAGAGTGCCTCTAGTTGAACGGACTGCTGACCTTCATAACACTCTGTTAGAGGACTTGTGAGATCAAAACCTAATTGAGGTCGTCGAGTCGTCGATCCGTTCAAACCATGTTGACTATTTCAAAAATGGGGGAAACCCAATAACGATGTAGACTTTCGACGCCGATGTCAGTGTCAATGTCTGCTCATGCACGTGCGTCGTTTACAGCTGACGTTCTAGCGTCTATAGTCAAAGTATGTCGCGGCTTGTAAGGCACACTCATAGTTCTGTCTCACCATTGACATATAGAAGATCAGTGAAAAATAAATAATCCATCGGCGTGGTAAAGATCGCACATGTGTCGTGTATGGTGTGCAAGGGGAAAACAGCCTTCTCTACAATCTACAGTGTTCCCGACTGAAACCCTCTTGCTCAGATGAGTACTTTCCTCATCTGCCAAACCTTCGTCGGTAACAACGTCACTGGGCACGTGCCATGCTGTTCGACATGGTCGAATGCGCAGCGGTAGCAAAAGACGTAACCAGAGGGTAAAGCAGTCGCGTTGTTGATGGTGTTCTGACACAATGGACAATGCCCGTACTGCGTGCCATCCACGGGTATTCCTGAAGGGTGTGGTGGGAGAATCCGAGGGGGCGGGACAGCCGGTCCGAGGGGTGATATCGACAACGAACGTGCTGGGGACCCTGGAGAATACCACCACTCCAGGAACTTGATGAAAAATATCGCCGTTGGTAAGAGCAGTCTCAGTGAGTCCAGAATCATTTGCGGCGCATTGGTAAATAGCCGGTATAGCTGTTTCACGATCCCTTGCTTGATGTCGGGGGGAGGACCCTGCGTACCATTAACGCCAAGCTGCCGCGACGGAATCAGAATCCATGAATGTACTATAATCCACGGATATTCCACTTACGAAATCGTCTGCACTCAATCGGCGTAAATCGACACCTATCCATGCTAACCACGGACGGTAAAATGGTGTGCGCTCGAATAGGTAGGCCACATTACACGCGAGTAGCCATAACTCGAATGAAGTATTAACCCACGGGAAGATCTTTTTGTATGCTCGACGCCAACGTCCAGTCAAAGTCTGTTTGAATTTGATCAGCAAAGTGTTTGGTTCGGCACGAAACCGGCATACATCGTCGGCAAGTGCTTGTATACGCCGACTGTCGCCAGCGTCGTCTAATATCTCGGAAGGCACACCGCCCCCCAGTTGTTCATAATAATCACGGGCTTTGGCTCCAAGGTAAGGAACGGCGACCTGTCCGAATTCAATCAGCGGCATTTGTGCCAGGGTAAATGAACGCACCAGGAAGAACAGTGACCGCCATATTTCCCCATTCCTGAGCTTTTCTGCAGGGGGTGTGCCACGAACAGCAGCAGCCGCTCTTTCGATAGATATCCAAGGGTGCCTACGACGTTTCAAGCCATAAAAGTTCTCCGCAAAGGATGCGTCTAGGCTTGTTCGAGAATTGTTCAGATTCGAGATTGAGCCAAACTCACTGTGTTTGCGAAGATAATGCCGTTCGACAAAGAACATTATAATGGCATAAAACTCCTCGTGTCGATTCACGATACGAATGAGGTATCGCGGGTATTGCTGCGCGAAAACCTGAATGGTGGGTTTGATATAAATGTCAGTTGTATTATGATCGAATAGTGCTTACTGCCAAAACATACTTGAGAGCTGGCTGTAGGAGGTCTCGGAGCTGTTCTTGAGCAATGAGCTCGAACAATGACGGCTTCAGTGGGTCGCCGCCTATGTCGTTGAAGAACTGCATGATCTCGGACGCGATGGAGGTGGTACTAAGTTAGCTCTCTGACTATGTGGTCACTGTCAGTGTATGTGTAACTGGCACGTGAAGCTTGAGTTTCGTCATGTGATAACTAGCACCGTTATAGACCCAGCAGTAGACCAGCAGCCTCGACCATTGACCGAAGTCTGACAGGGTCTGACTCAATCAGTAAACTTGAAGCCGTTGGGGATGTTCCCTGAGAACGACCATCGATCATAACACCGCTTGGGCTGCCCCGCGTTGGGATAGTCCACTGGAGTGGTTAGCCAGCGCAGCCCCAACCTGAGCCCGTGGATCAACTTCACAAGTGTTGTCGTGTGTGTCGCTAGCTACTATGAAATGTGCATACGTCCTTGGTGCGTCTCGCTAAAAGTTCAGTGTAAGGATTTTCACCTCATGTCTATTGTTCAAATCGCCTCGTTGCACGGTCGGCTTCCTAGTGAAGGGTGAACGACTGTCTTCATCCGACTCTTGGGTCTGTCTAGGGGAGACTAGGTCGGCTTAGCATCGCGTACTAAACAGTTTTCACCCGTCCAAGTTGATTCGAGACGGTCTCCAACGGTTCATCTCAGCCTTTAGTTCTTTCCACTTAGACTTCCATAACAAGCCTTGCTCAATGTTTTCATCGATCCATGCAATGATACCCTCTGACGCTGACATCGCTAACAAAATTCTCAAGGAAGAGAGCGACTACCGCTTTGCATCCTTCTCAGCGACCGACGCTGTTACGCTTGGCCTCTCCTTGCGCAAGCGGTTCCGCGGGAGTGGTCGACATGGAAAGGGCAAAGGCATGGTGATCTCAATACAAACAATCGCAGGACATACACTCTTTGCATGCACCGCCGGTGACCTAGGCCACCCTTCCGGCGAAGGAGACGTCAGCTTAGATAGCTGGGCATGCCTGGAGAGCATGATTTCGGTGGTGAAGAGGACGAGCCACTCAAGTTTCTACGTAGAGAAAGGCATGAGTGCGATGGGAAAGACGGCAAAACAGATGGGGGTCGAGGACGAATTTGCCGTTCGAGGAGGAGGTCAGTGCCACACTGTTCAACTGCGAGGTCTCTCTCACTCATTTCCATCGAACAGCGTTCCCAATATGGTTGGATGTGGGTCCGACTTGTTTTGCCCGTCCACTATGCTCAAGTTTGCCTCGTAGAACGCACCCTGTTGTCCTATTGCCGTAGCAGCTTGCTTTTCAGGATCTAGTCAAGAGGATCATAAGGTGCGTTCATTTTTCATCACGGCTTCCCTTATTCACTGCCTCTGAAATAGCTCATGTCAATAACCATTCGGGATTACCTGCTCAAGAAACAAAATACATCTGGCAGCAACAGGCTCTCTATGTCGTCATCCATTCTGCATACTGAAGCACCAGTCCCGACAATGGCCAACCAGGAGCACCGTGACAGCCTTGCGGTAAGCTCATACAGTCAATCTGACGTTCGGTACATTCACCAGGAGAAGGCGTGGGCGGGAGATCTGGCATCTGGGCACATGCGGCCTCATACCCCTTACGACGACGAGCATGATGTCTGAACTACTGTACTCATTCACGAGATGGTCTTTGAACAAGGAAACGACATTAATGATACGTAGGGCCACAATACTGGGCAATAGCGTGAGTCTGGCCCTTACTCTTCTGACTCCGGTTCCGGGTTGTATGGAGAGGATATTAGTCGGATGGCCTCTGCAGACTAGGTAAGTGAAACAGAAGAATCGACAAGGCGCGGAGCTTACCATGCCTGAGGAATATCTGTCGCTGACCAGCGGGAGATGATGCATCTGCGCCAGGTTCAGGATCACGGAGTTCGTAGCCAGCCTCGACGTAAACTTTAGACCCTTTTGTGAGACTCCTAAGGTAGGTGTTCTGCTGAGGGTTAAAGGAGACTATGTGGTGCCATGTCGTCGCATTATTTGGGCGGGCTATCATCAAACGGTGAAGATGGTGGAATGGTTGGAATATATGCTGACTTACAACCGTCGGGGTTGAGTGGTGGGGGAGGGAAGTTGCTCGTTGCAACAGTGTACCTGAGGGATGTTGAGCCTGGAAAGTGGATCACGGACCAAAAACTCACGCAACGTATTCCTTGCCGTGCTTGGTCGAGCGGAGCTCAGGGTCTTTGCCTAGGCGTCCGACAAGGGTGAGTTTTGCAACGTCATAAGAGCGCGAGGAGGTAGAAGAGAATGCCTGTTGTAAGGGTCAGGAGGGCAACAACAAATGAATGTAAAGGGGGACCACATACGCGTCGCTGCGCAGCAGAAAGAGCCTGTCTCGCGGTCGCCAACATTGTGAGCGTTTGAACTTTGGAGGTTGGCGAAATCGCGCTTTAATTTGAGCGCGGTGTTTGACCGTGTTTGGGGTGGAGGTCGCCTCATATGATCGCTTGTCACTGATCACTAAGTAGTACTTTGTCCAAACTTTGTTCATCATCATGTCACGACATAGACTAGTACGAAATCTCGACATACAAGGTCTGTAGCTATCCCCCAAGACAAAATCTGTCTGACAATTCATCAGCCGAGCTCGACGACGAGGCGCTCTCCGATGAAGGAGACGATATGACCGAAGAACAACATGGTATGTTTCCCTTCAACACCTCCTCAACCGTCGTCTCAATTCGGGCGCAGCTCAGATGGAATCTGGTCTTGAGCACGTCAGAGCCGTCATGGGCGACGAGATTGCTTCAGGCCTCGATGATGTAATCATCAAGGACACTCTTTGGCAATTCTACTTCGACGTCGAACAATCCATCTCTTGGTTATATGGTCCGCCCTCTCTTCTGGAGTTTAGTCTCTCGTACTTATCCTTTTACAGAAGAACAGGAGCGAAGAACCACCGCAAAAGAACGTAAAGGTAGGCTATCTTTCATCCCCTTCCTCTTTGCATAGTTTTGCTTTTGCTCCTTTTTCTTCATGATATTCCTCCCCCCCGTTCTAAACCCGGCTGGTGGAGCCGCTTTCGCCGTAAAGGAGACCAAGAACAGGCAGGTGCATATCGCTGTCATTTATCCGTCCTGTCTATCTTGCTACCGAAGAAGCCCATATTTACTGTATTCATTCTCTCATCACCCCAGCCCTTCAAGATGGTCGACAGGGACAACCCATTCCCGTTGGTTCTCCTCCTCACCAAAGACCGGAGGGGTACTTTCCAGAGGACATGGAGCGCCCCCGTGTTCCCTTGATCGTGCTGGCACAACAAGGCCAATACCAAAACGATTACTATGCAGCCCCTCAATATCTCGAATATGGCGAGGATGTGGACCCCGATGATGTATCATTAGGCTTGATGTCGCCTGCTGATCGGAATTCGCGACTCAGTACTATCACGGAAATTACCGAGCGCACGGAGCCGTCGAGCCACTGGCCTTCCAAACAACAGCTGGTGGCATTCAACAATCCTCGGGCATTGTCGTCAAGCGAGACAACGTCGTCGTACGTGAATGTTGTTCGTGAGTTGCATCACAACCGCGACGTCTACCCACTTATTGTATTCATAGCCCGCCACTCAGACGCCTCCTTAAGCGGTGCCTATTTATCCCGGCCTGTGGATCCAAACAGGATCCCCCCGTCTCCGTCTCCTTCAGCCGTCCAAAGGCTTTCCACTTATGATTCTGCGCCGTCGCTTCGCACATCAACGGAGTCATCTCTGAAAATCGAAATTCCAAGGTCTCCTCTTCGTCCGACCAGTTTGACCATGCCACCAGCTGACAGCATGCCCGAAATCCCGGACACCACGAGCGAGAAGCCGCCTCCGTTACCAGAGAAGGATATATCACAACACAGCCAACCTCCGAAGCGCTCAAAGCTAGCAGAGTTGGCAAGTTCCCGCGCCAGCACAATCTCTACTTCACGATCATCGGATTTGGAGACAACCTCTGTGCTCACATATCCGGCCCTGCGTCCGGCTGCTGAATCTCGACTTTCATTGGCTTCGCGCGCGACAAGCGCCAAACAACCCTCGTCAGTGGCTTCTGAACAAACTTCGTCATTTGTCATGGTCCCACGTATTCCTGGAAAATTGTCATCCACGCCTTCAGTGAGCTCATCGGCTTCTATCAAACCACCATCAACTACTACCTCGTCCATGTCTTCTCATGTGCGCAAGGCAATACAGACTGCTATGGAGCTAGAAGCCCACGATCAGACATCCGGGAAGCAAGAGGACAACATGTCGGAGATCTCGGTTTCCACTCTCAAGCCGATCAAGGTTCCTTCCCCTGTTTCGTCGACTCGCATGCCTCTTGATCCACCGATACCGCGCAATGAGTCGGATATAACAGCTCGTCCTCAGTCCAAGCTGGCCAAGCTTGCTCAGGCGAAGGCTAACGCTCATGTTATTCCCCGTGTCCCCATATCTGTGCCGCCTAGTTCGTCTCCAAAAGACCTCCCCAAGCCCCATACGGAGTACTTCACACCCATCGCTAATGGGGCAACCGCTACTACCGCTATAACGACATCCTACCATTCTCTGCAGAGTTTGTCGACTGCGCATACGCTTGAACCTGTCCCATTAGTTCAGATGCCTGGTACGGAAACCCGGCCGTCAAAGTTGGCGCTGAAGGTGAAGAAAGCACAAGATAAACCATCACCCCATTCAAGTACCACTGATGTCGATGCACCACTCCCGTCTCCACCACCTCTCTTCGTACCAAAGTTTACCCGATCTCGTGCGTCACCCTCGGCATTCGCTTCCTTGCTTGTCAATGACCCTCTGACATCTCCCGAAGACAAGAACAAGGACAGTAGGACACCCAAATACGGGAGGGAGGAACTGAACCTCGTTGACACGTATCAGGCATCGCTCTCCCGGAGTAGATCCACACTCGGCCTCGATGTAGAGCATCACGACAGACGTCGCACAAGAGCCCCTACTTCCCCGGACCTGCGCGTCCCGTCTGCTCCCTTTGCATTTGACGTTCCGAGCCCCGATGACGTTGTCTTCAGCGCCCGCCGCGGCACTGCCTTGGCCCACCGATAGTGGAACCTCCCACCACCCACCCCCCTTGTTTTCTATTTTCCTAAGCTTATCCTTCTATTTCATCCATCTTCTATGCGGGTATTAGTAGATGTACACTTGGACTTGCTGTTGTTGTTCTTTTTCAATGGAATGGTTTATGCTGATTTGCTTTCCTATGATTCTACACTCCAGCCGCCAAGGAGCGCGAGAAGGCACAGAAGGTTGCTGTTCAGAAGAAGGTGACACAGACGCCATCCACCTCTGGTTATAACACTCCTATTGGAACCCCAACCAAATCAATGAAGAAGGCAGGTGCCGGTCCGCAGCCATCCAAGAAGTCAGGGGCAACTACACCTGCAAGGCAGAACAGCGGGGGATTGGATCAGAGGATACTCGACCTCACGGCACTGAATTTATATTCCAAGGATGACGAGTCCCCAAGAGTGGATGAGCCTCTTCCTAAGTTGGTGATGGAGAGGGAGAAGTTGTTGGAAGAAGCGAGACGAGAGCTCCAGACATCTGGTCAAGGTGCAAAGAAAGGTGTCAGCTTGGTCGTCATCGGTAGGTGAAGGTACGTGTTGTGACGCTCGTGCCTCTCATCGATCTTTAGGACATGTTGACGCTGGAAAGTCGACCCTGATGGGCAGACTGTTGTACGAACTAGGAC
>JBBPRJ010000294.1:0-11680 GCA_038092975.1 Chalciporus piperatoides | reverse complement strand
GAGCTGCTCAACCTGTGGGAGAAGGAACCTCGCGTTCGACCTTTTTAAAGGTGCGAGTACTCGGAGGAAACTACACCGTACAGTTCACAGTCATCACACTTAAATCGTTGACATCAGCCCTCTCACTGCCCAGACATCTCTCTCAAACCCTCAGCTCTTCCGTCGACGCCTTGCACGTTCAGTCATGCCTCCGCTCCATAGCGAACTCGCGCTCGACCAGCAGTACCCAGCTCCTCCACCATTTGATGAGAGTTTCGACCAATATTATGATGCATATTCTTCCTTCGTCGTCCCCGCAGGCGCCGGTCACGTCTCTGATTTCTACACGTCCGAAAATCTCTACATGTGGCAGGACGTGGATGGCATGTACCACTGGGCTGACGCATCTCCCGCGAGGCCCGATAACTGCGTAGCATATTCATCTCCCCCTTTCTACGCTTCAGAGGCGATTCCTTTGGTACGTCGCTCTCTCCGCCTGCATCGCTTCAAAACTGAGAAATCGCATAGTCCGACTACTGCAGCCACAGACACGGGGATTTCGAAGAGCCCCCTCAGCCTTCCGCCGGTCAAGGAAGTTCATATATTTCGCACTTGGCTCAGCAGTTCAGGAATACGTCGACCCGTCCACAGGCTCAGGACCATCGGTCAACCATTGCGCGAGCGAGCGATAACTTTCTCTCCCACGCCTCCTCCATCTTCAGCGATCAACATTCACCTTTGAGACGCGGCGGTTCCTTGGAATATCAGACGTCGCCCATCCCACACCAATCCAACCCCCAGCGTGAAACTCGTCCACCTTCCAGGAAACGCTCTAGAGAATCCCTCGAAGATACCAGCTACCCAATTAAGGTTAGTACGATGGCGCCAATCTTTATGTTAACGAGCTTATCGCCTCGATCTTAGGAAGAAGAAGACAACACCCGTTTATCTTCTTTGCCCACGGCAAATGACACATGCCACCTTCCCCGGTCACGCATAACAGTGCCATCGCACGGCCTACCGTCATCTTCTGGTCGGCTACCCCACCTCGGCGAGGCTGCCACTTCATTGAATGTTCAATCTCACGCGCGCTCAGAGGAACCACGTTTGCATCCAGAAGAACGATGTATGGTTTCACTGCCCAGACAAGTGAGCAATAAAAGGGTTCATCGTTCAAGTGACCAAATCGTTCGGCAAGAAACCACCATTCTGTCGGCGTCCGCAACGTGGCCTATCCCTGACGATCCGCTTATGAAAGGCATGAAGAAGCCCGGCGAGCAGAAAAAGCAAGCCCTGGCATGTCTATTTTGCCGAGAGAGGAAGATCGCGTGTGGCAGACCCCCTGCCCACAGCCCTGACCAGACTTGCAAGTAAGGCAACTATCTCCTCGATGCCTTGTAGGCGCTGAAATGTTGACGTTACCGTTAGTCAATGTGCACGCCGTCGGATTAAGTGCGAATATCCCACTGAATCGCGTCGTGGCCAGCACAAGCGTCGTCGCAAGACATTGGAAGGCGAACCCGCCACCCAGTCCGCGGCACGTTCAAACTCGACATCCAGCGTAACTTCGACGACTGGATCTTCGACTACGACATCAACGACCGTTACACCATCCGCATGAATATAGAGGAGAGGCACTGGCGCCCTCGATAACCACCAATACCATCGATCACCATATCATCATCGCGCACGCTCAGAATTGAAGACGATTCTCGCTGTACACCACCCTCGTTCGCATCGCATCAATATCGCAGGCAATCAGTGGAATGATTCGTTTATATATTGCAATAGATTCGACTATTAACTATAAGTATTATAATATCCAGCCGCCTTTGTGCTGCCTCATGCCATTCGTTGACGCTAGGCTCAGTACGAACCGACGTTTACTTGTGGTACATATCCTTTCTTTATACATATCCCCGTTGTGCAGTCAATGGTCACTAGATACCCCCACAAAAATTGTCGGCGTGTCGCGTCCCATATTCTTGTCTCGCTTGGGGTCACTTGAGCCAACCACCGCTCGAGTGCGTTCATACAGCAGCGCACTCAAAGGTTCTCCGATGAGTCAAAGTGCGGGCTTCGGTTTTCAGAAGGGGAAAGTTGGTGACGAAATTCAACTCGGCCATATTCAAGTTGTACTGAAGTTTAGTCTCCCAAAACCACACTCTCGATGAGCAGAAGACAGTCGTTCTGCTCTACCGAGAACTGAAGTTGGCATATAGGGTCCGAGTAAAGCAAGCGCCTACCTGTGTGAATGAATGAGAAACTGACCCATATCATTGTGGGTTATCAATCGCAAGACGAACATAACATACCACAATTTAACCAAAACCAACTTTCACCCTATTCTCCTACGAGAACGCCGTTGATGATGATCAGTGGGTGCTTTCAGTTGTCTCGTGTGCAGAGCTGACCGTACAAGAGGGTGGCAAAGTGGAGATAAACCATTACCACGATATACTCACAATCGCTTTCTTAGACGCAGAGCACATCTTGACCGGCGATTCAGATGGGATTATCCGACGATGGCGAGCAAGTGATGGCTGTCAGGTGGGACCCGATTTGAACGCAGGCAGTGCGATCTGGTGCATTGCGGCGTCAGAAGGACGGATTGCCGCTGGTATGATCGGGGTGAGGGTCTGGAACGCGGAAACTCATGAGGTGTTGGTGGACATTAGGGAATGTGGGGCGGTAGCGGCAATCGACATGTCGCCCGACTCGAGCAAACTCGCAATAGGATATTATGGCGCGGCGGTCACTGTACGGGATATCGATGGGGACGGTCAACATGTGCTATCACTGTCATGTTGCGGATGGTGGCAGGCGATCAAATTTTCCCCTGACGGAAGTCGCATCGCTACCCTCGATTTACAGGAAGGCAACTCGCGATCGATTCATGTGTTCGATACGTTCGCCGAGGGCAAACAACTCTTTCAAATCGAACCCTCTCAGGATCTGAGAGCATTTGCCTGGTCGCGCAATAGCCACCAACTCTTTTTTGTGTCGAACCCACCCAGTGGGAGGAGTTTCATCACGTCGTGCGACGTGTTGAACAGATCCACGCGGAATTTTGAAGGGGGATTTAGTGGTGTCAGTAACAGGCGCCATCCTGATTGTGGTGTCGGGTTTTCAATAGCCACTTCGCTGTCGCGGGTTTCCATTGTCAGCTTCACTGTATGTTGCACGCACGACACTATCGCGTTCTGGGACACATCAGCCGACTCTGACTCCGAGTCTACACTGAAATACCGTCTAATTGGCCCCATCTTGGAATACGAGGAATCCGAGTCGCTGCGCGTTTTTTCCCTCTCTCCAGACGGCCTCTATCTCGCGTACTGCCCTTTATGGGATCGCGGCAAAGTTACCATTCTGTGCCTCCGGCACCTCCTTCCACCTCAGTACTTTCTTGACGAGGGCCCTAAGCTAAGCCCTGCACGTTCCATAGCAGAGAAGGGTTCATGCTCGCAAGATGATCAGAATGCAAACCTTCAATTATCGAACTCCATCGTATGTCCTTCTAGAATCTATTTCAGATTTCCATTTATGTTCCACAGAGTTCTTGTCAATTGCCGCTCATGCGTCTCAGTAATGCGGCGTTTGCACCGTGGGTAAAGGGAAACCTCGAGAGGGCAGAGGAAGTATTGGCGGAAGAGATCGTGACCTCATCAAAACATGCTCATCACACCCTCACCCTCCGTACCCTCCACCATGCTTTTGCTAACCTTGCATTTATATATGCTCGGCAATGGAAATGGAAAGAAGCACTTGGGAACGCCGAACAGGTACTTGGAACTTTGTCTTCCACACTCTCTTGCTCGACCTCTTGTAGTCCCTTGAGTCTCGGCTCTCCGCCATTGGACTGATCGCCAAGAGCGTAGCGCTCGTGGGTCTTGAGAGACATGCGGAAGCCTTTTCGACATCTGACCTCGCACTTATGCAATGTGATGCGAATGAAAGCAAGCTCCCATTGCTAATCAAGGTTCGCTCTGTAACCTTGCCTTCCCTTGCTCTCTATTTGACACCTACATCAGTATATCGTCTTCTGTCTCGCCGGAAGGTATGATGATGCGATAGCAGGTGTTACGTGCTTGATGGATTTGGTGACCGACACCTCAGTTTCCCTCGTTCAGGTGATACCGTTGTTCACTTCCGACCGCAATCATGATATTGATCGTTGTGCAGGCGCATATGTACCTTGAGCGCGGGGATCAGTATGTCCGGAAAAAAGACTACAACGAAGCTGTATGGTCGTTTGAGCGTGTGCATGTGCCACCAGTGTTTCAAAAATGTTCAGAGTTACAGGTGATCTCTCTGGTATGTTCCTATATGTCTGTGTTACCGGGGTATTGACATGTTTAACAAGATATTTGGGTGGTGCTTTGATGGTCTGGGAAAGACAGCTCGTGACCGTTTACGCGACGCATTGTCTTCCGCTTCAGAGTCACTTATCAAGTCAGTTACATCCTTCCCAACAAATTCCAACACAACGCAGCGGGTCGGTGGGTTTATCCACGGAAAGTCGATGGATGGTCTACTGATTTCTCGCTATCACCCCAGAATTCCTTGAATCGATGGGTAGCGACTCTCGTTTTGATAAACACAGAGGGCCGGTAGTGTTCTACACGGCTGCACTATCTCTCGACCATCTATTCGTCAATAAACCCTTATTGGATAAGTGGGCTGACGCAAAATTGGCCTATTTTTGTTCATGGGAGGATATCTTGAGTACTGGAATTGAGGTACTGCTAGAATTCCTATCACAATGGTCGGGTAATCACTCACCTTTTTTCATTCAAAGTTGAAAGTCGCTAGGTTTTTTATTTACCAGGCGATATGTGATGCTCTGAAAAAGCGCGAACGTCTTTGTGAAGCTATCAGGTGCTTTTGTAAGATGGAGGATGAACTTTCGGCGCCAACAACATGGCAACGTGGTGAGTGTTTCTTTTTATATGAGTGATGTTGGCTTGAATCTCACCTGTTAGAATTCAAACGATGGATTTCGATCGAGGTGCAGAACAAGCTTCACACAGTCGATGGTGCCACACGCCGCGAAGCTATAGAGCTGTATTCAGCTGCATTGTTGCTCCATCCCAGCTTCGAACCTCATCTTGCGCGGAGCAATCTCCTAGCTTTGGCAGGCAAGTGGGATGCCGCACTGCAAGACGCAGAGAAGGTATACGCAACTACGGTTCTCACATCGTTCTATCCCTACTGACACATTTACTTAGCTTATTGATCTTGTTCCTTCTTCCCATATGGGCCACGAGAGACGGCACACGGCACTACTCGGAGCGAAGCGTTATGATGAAGCTTTCGAGGCATATAGGACGATGTTCTCGAAGCTATCAGACTCGCCTGATCGGGAGATAGATCGTCAGTAACGAGTTTCTAACTGAATTTCAGGGGTTGACGTCTCGTTACAGCATTCAAGGGTCAGTACATCAGCCCTTCAAAGATTGAGGAGACGATCCGTGGAATAGTCTTGGAGGCAATCAGTAACACCCCAACCATTCTCATCGATACCATCACCGGTCGGATGCGCGACAAATCGCAGCAGGCAGCTGCATTTTCTAAAACGGACGCCTTCAAGGAGCTCCGTGCTTCGATGACAACCAAAATCGATGACGGGCGTATCAAAGAAGCGGTGAGAAAATATTATCAATATGTCATGCTATCACATACATGGGAGTATGGAGGTGACCCCGAACCGAGCTTTCAGCTGCTCGAGAGGACGACCGTCTACGAACTGCCGCAAACCGAGACCAACGACAAGTTGCAGCAATTCCTCTTGCTTGCGCGAGATGCCGGATATATCTGGGCATGGTCGGACACGTGTTGCATTGACCAGCTCAATCAGGTCATTCTGCAAGAATCACTTGTTTCCATGTTCAGGTGGTATCGTGGCTCGGCGATAACCGTTGTTTTCCTTCGAGAAAGTGCAGACGAATTGAAGAGTCTCATGGCGAGCTACTGGATCACTCGTGGTTGGACTTACCAAGAGTACGTTGCAGCCGAGACCATCCAGTTCTATACGAAGGACTGGAAGCCGTATCGGGAATTGCCAGCGACAATCAATCACAAGGAGGATCAAAGGATAAGGGAGGAGATCGAATCTTACACAACGGATCGGTCCTTGCGTGCACTTCAGCCAGGTCTCCAGAATATTCGCGAGAAGCTTCGTGTTGCTTCGACACGCAAAACGAGTCGGGAAGAAGATGCTGCATATTCATTGTTTGGAATATTCAATGTCTCGATGCCGGTCATCTACGGCGAGGGAGGAAGTGCTGCCCTCGGTCGTCTCCTTGCGCACCTTCTGGCGGCGTCGGGAGATTCCGGCATCCTCGCTTGGACCGGGAAATCTGGCAGTTTCAATAGCTGCTTCCCTGCTGACATCACTGTCTTCGAGCATTCGGCGACCACACACCTTCCTGCAGGTCTCGACCATGACACCATGGAGGCGATCGTTGCCTCACTGCATTCCTCGCTCGACCAGAACCTTCAAACTGCCACGCAACTCCTATGCGACCGCCTCAGCGAGCTCCCTTTTCCCTCGTTCGCAGCTAATCGGATGAAACTTCCTTGCATCATGTTTGAACTTGGACCTCCCGTGCAAATCCGAACAAAGACGGGCAATCTCGTTTATCGCGCGAAGACGGTAGCCCTTGGAGAGGTGGATATCCAAACCAATGAAAACATCCGTAAACTCGGACCGCTATACATCATCCATCCTTGGGTTAACTCGCTTCTCCTTGACCGAGAGCTCTCGCATACCAGCGGAACCACGAAATATGTCCTCGACTCACCCGCTGCACGAGACGGCGAAGAGATCATCATCAGCTCTGAGGCTGAGGGTCCCTTCCAACTTTCCCCCCCATCGTTACCCGGCGATGTGACCCCCATCAACTCATACGCGGAGTCCCATCGCCAATCTCTCCCTCGTGTTCAATCGTCCCAACCACCCTCTATTCAGGTCACTGGAGGAGAACCAGAAGTAAAGCGAGCGCTGCAGATTATTGCTCGTCTCAAACAGAAGTTTGGTGCACTTCTGCTCACCTACACTGCTCTTGGGTACAGGCGAGTTGCTTCCGATACGGTTATCGAGGTGCAGGTGAAAGAGGACTTGGCATTGAAAGACCTCATTGATGGCTTGGATATACGCACGATCGATATTCTATAGGTTTTCGCGAGCCATTTTGACGTGAAAGGTGCCTTCGAAGTTTTCGGGGACACATATCTTTGATTTTTTTGTGTAATCGTCATGAATTCGGGGCTTGGATTTGGCTTTGATCGTACTGTATGCGTGCGTGTCAGGGGGTATAATGACATTGTGGCAGTGCTTGCCAGGCCTTCATTCTTACCATCGACCATGGCCCCATCCAAAACGAAATCAAACTCGAAGAAAGAAAAAATATTTCACCCCGACTCTCGAAAAGCAGCCCAGCTTGGCCGCACACAGCTTCGCAAGTCTAAACTCGCCGACGCGGCCGTCAAACGATCTAAAAAACATACTGCACAAGGTCTGAACAATGATCGTGATCTCGATCGGCACTGCGCTGGATTTGACTGCATTGGATCTGACCCAAATGTCTTCACAGTTGATGTATACGGGTTCTTTTTCCACGCACTCCCAGAATCTGGAGTATTCACACTGGAGGAGCTACATGCCCTCATAAGGGATGTATGGCTCACTCGACATGACGACGAAGTCGAACAGGAGCGCGCAGCACGTCGAAAAGGAAGGCCAAAAAGTACGAAGGAAACCAAGTTGGAAGAGATAAAGCTCCGTGAGGGGGAGTTGTACCGGACTGGGATGGGTAAGTACGCGTCCATGAGTCGTCGTCGCTACCAACGTTTGAAGTTGAGGATCGCTGACGCTCTCGCTTTCTCTGACAGAGATCCCTGATCTCACACACGAACCAACCGTCGCTCTCTTCCGCAAATGGGACCAAAAAGAGGTCGCATACATGCAACTTCTTCGGCTCATCCAGATTTCTAGCGCGGATCCCACTGTTGTAGTCGTATCGAGACCCGGAAAGCACCACACGATGCGTCAAGGAGATCCTTCACCCTCTGATTCTCTGGATCAGGATATGAACGTAGATGAAGACGATAGCATACTACGATCAGAGTCGCCTTCGCGTTTTGCAAGTACGATCGCCACTATGGATGGACCTATATGATACCAACGTGTTATGTCGTGTACGTCGTGTACATCTCATACACACTCCTAAACACAACTGAGACACACATACTGAGCCAGACCCTTTAGATTCCGCACAAAAGACCTAGATGTTAAATCAACTAATTGACATATTCAATGGTCATCTTGGCTTGGCGTGCACCGACTGACACTGCGGCATTCCGATGCATTTTTTGGCGTTAGCTTGAGGAATCTGAAGACCCAACTCTTATGAAGCCCTCTTTTCGGAGATGTTTAATCAAACGGTGGCATGAGAAGAGGATCTCAAGCTGAAAATTGTTCCCCGACGAAGCCAGCATGCGGGGATCGGGTTATCGTAATCTATCGCATTCTGAGAGCTCATTCTACCCTCTCTGGGAACCACATTGGACACGAATCGCTGTATCTTCAGCTTCTTGCAATTACAATGTGGTCATCTAGCAACATTCTGTCGTTCCCGTACTGTGGTCGTTCTAGGCTGTTGACGAGACAATAGCCCGCAGCACCCAACTTGGCTAGCCTCGGGCTCATCTGTCGTATTTATGGTACTTTCTTCGTTGCTCTCTCCGGAATAGGACGCGACGACGACCGTAACATTGAATTGACCGAACCCTCCTTGGGAAGTGGTCGATCAACTCAATGCCTTCTCTGGCCAATTATGCTTCAGTGACCACGCCGCTTATATCCGATTGTGCCGTTTCCTGTGGGTGTGCACGAAAGACCTGCAGGAGGAGGAAGGCATCGATGTACAGAGCGATAGATTCCTCGCACCGGAGAACCGACCACTCTACCTGCAAAGCACTGGCGAGACCTTCACGAGTTCGCCACTGCCTTCTCTCAGGGTGTTGATTGGCCTTCGAAGAAAAGGTATGCGCTTCGCTCCGACCCATATCGGAAAACTCCTCCATGGATGGTTGTACGTTGATCTTATCGTTCAGAACGATGCCATGGATTGAGAGGTCATGGGATGAAACTTGTGAACTGGAACATGCCAGAAGTTCTGTACCGTATGGGTATCCAACGAATCGTTGTATGAATGTATGATTTTTCTTTGACAAACAAACGACTTGTTCCTTCTGGGTGCCCCATGGCCACATGGGGTGCACCTTTCCTTGACTTTTCCTTGCAAGATGCGCGCCTCATCATGTCTGCCTGAGTCCACGGACTCGGACTCTGCATGGCAATCTATCTTCTGAGCTTCGGCGTCAGGACCAACTTGAAGTCTCCCTTCCGCCGGCCCCGATCGGCGACTCCCCGACGGGGGGGCCCGAGACCACTGAAAGCGCGACTAGCAACATTATGGGAAGAAATCCGGCGAGTGATATTTAGTACTGCCTCCCATAGGCAGACCCAAGAGTCGGATGAAGACATTCGTCACCCGGGCCTAATCCCTGATCCCCAGTGAGTCTGAATCCGCTCACCAGTGACCACTGTTTCGCGAACCTCCTGAGTGAAACAAACTCCGAAGCCTCGCGCCGTACTCATGTCCGCCTGACCACGATAAAGCCTGGAATATATAGTCTCCCCGATAAAGATGCATTCTCAGTCAATTCTCAGTGCGACCATTCGAGTCCGTTCTCATCATCACCACCTACTCCCAGGCTCCAAACTTCAAACTTCCACTCATGAGCGCACTCAAGTCTTGGCTCAGAGAGGCAATACCTCCCAAATCGACTTTCAGAGTCGAGGATGTGCCTGACCTCACAGGGAAGGTGATCATCGTGACTGGCGCTAGCACGGGTATTGGGAAAGAAACTGTGAGGGTAAGTCCCACACTGCTCCGGCTAGTATGTACTACTTCACTTCCACTGGTTTTGTTTTACCATACAGGCTCTACTCGCCCGAGGCGCAAAGGTTTATATCGCTGCACGAAACCAGGCTCAATCGGAAGCCACAACTCATCAGTTAAAGCAGGAAACCGGCAACGAAGGCATCTTTGTAAAACTCGATCTCGCGAACTTGAAAGCTATCAACAAAGGAGTGCACGAGTTTTTAAGGTTGGTCCTGGTACTGCTTGAGCACATCTCGCTTTGGCTGAACGCGTGCCACGGATGAAGCAAGGAAACCCAGCTTCATGTGCTTTTCAACAATGCGTAAGTGACATGGATCCAATGTGGATGTATGCATCTCATGGTTTTGGTAGCGGCGTAATGTTCCCTCCCGTTGAACAGGTCACTGCGGATGGATACGACCTTCAGTTTGGAACAAACGTTCTTGGTACTATGCTCCCTCATTCTCGATCGTTCACCAAGGCTAACTTGTCTTCCTAGGCCACCACTATCTTACCAAATTGCTCCTCCCAACGATGATCGCCACCGCAAAAACAACTCCAGATGACAAAGTCCGCGTTGTCACGACCTCTTCCTCTGGTCACCTTTTCGGAAAACTCGATTTTGAGACTTTCAAAGACACTTCGAAGAGGCGCAAATGTAACTCGGACTCTCTATACTGCCAGAGCAAATTCGCGAGTAGGTTTTGGGTCGTTAGGCGCGTGGAATCGATGTCTGAGCTGTTTGGCAGGGTAACGTCGTCTTTGCTACAGAGCTAGCGAGGCGGTACGGCGATCAAGGCATCATATCGACTTCTCTCAATCCTGGGAACATCAAGTCAGATCTTCAGCGACACGTTCCTTCGGTCGCTCGCTATCTTATGGTGAGAGAAGAGCACGCTCGTTCAAATCGTCGGGTGACTCACGGCCGGTTAGAACCATCTCGTACTCTTCGACACTCCGATGGGCGCGTTGACACAGTTGTATGCTGGTACTGTTCCGGAAGCAGTAGAGCTCAACGGCAAGGTATGACCTCCCGTTCAATTCTTTCGAACTTTGTTACTTATGCCCCAAAGTATCTCATACCCTGGGCACGAGTCAGTCAGCCTCGCAAAGAGACTCAGGACCCCGAACTCGGAAAGAAGCTTTGGGACTGGCTCGAAGAACAAGTCAAGGACATAAGTACGATATTATACATAGCGTCGATCCAGTGTCGGGTCTGTTGGCGCAACTGGGGTGTAGTATGGGAGGTTGCAATACAGGACGGTATGGCAAATGAACGAATAACTTATACAACACAGATGAAACCCATATGGAAAGCGACAACGGGAAGAAGTTTTGTATCTCCCGGGTATCGTCTTCATGCCGTGGGTGTGACGAACTGCTTGCTCGGCGTTGCACGAAGGAGACCTCACGCCGATAGCTCGCAGGCACTTCGAAACCGTTGAACACACCTATCGTGGATTCGTCGGATGATGTCCTTTCCACCAGTCGTGTCTCGTTTCTCCAGAGGGCATCCGTCGGGAATGTCATGAACCGACGCTTCGTTATCTTATCTTATCTGCCACCGTTGGTACAGCCACATCATTTCTGAGACTTGACCCAAACGGCCATGCATCGTCTCGGAGGTGTTGGTCTAGCAGCATTCGAGCGTCAACAAGAATCTCAACGCTCCTTTGCTACACTCTCATCAGAGCTATCCAAGGCTCAGGTTGACCACCTTCAATCCCAGCTCACCCAATTCCGCACCGCCC
>JBBPRJ010000293.1:0-11713 GCA_038092975.1 Chalciporus piperatoides | reverse complement strand
ATACCCAGCTCCATGGTGCTGGTTATCTCTGGTCTGCGGTTGCCAACTTGTGAGTATTCCAATGTGCTTTTTGTTGTTGGGTGGGAGCTGAACCATGTTTTTTACTAGGTCCTCATTTGCGACGTATCAACAACCGTTCCCCATTATTGTTGCGACCTTGGTGTCTCCTAATGGCAACTTTTCGACGGTGATCCCCGGAGGGACTTTTATCGTACCTCAATCAAACCCTATCATGGAGTTCAACGTTTGTGAGTTCCATGTTGACTTTTTCTAGTCGAACCCCTGTCTTGAACTATTCACACCAGTCGAGATGGGTTCGTACGACCCAACCCTCGCCGCGTTCACGCCAATGAAGTACCTCGGAACGACCAACAACTCGATCTGTGTTACGGGTCTTGACCAGACTGGCACTGTCATTGGAGTGTCAGGACAATGGAATACCGTCTACAATGCTTCGGTAAGTGTTGTTTTGTCTGGCCAGTCAGTCACTCGAGCGGGTGCGGCATAGCTGATTCATGTTTTTCGTTCGTTACGTTCTGCGGTTCCATTAGGCATCCGCCTACGAAGCATCCTATGTCTACCCCATCACTCAGGCGATGAACGAGACGCTTCCTCAAACGAATGTCATGCTCGACGCTGCCGTGTTCCCCAACGCCTTCCAAGGCCCCACGATGGCGGGCAAGTTCATCGACGCGAACGAAACGCTGATCTACATGTCGGACGGTGCGAGCGATGGCGAGGCGGTTCCGCTTCAACCGTTGTTGGTGAAAGCACGAGGACTGGATACGATCATCGTTGCGGATTCTGTAAGTGATTCCCTTGCGTCGTTTGTTTGGGGGTCACTGACATTGATTGGCATTGGTAGAACCAGGACTATGGGAATTCGTATTACTCTGCCGGAGGTTCTTTGGTGGTGAGTATTGTCTGAATACTTGAATATGTCCGGTCGGCCACTCATCAATGCATCACTCCCCCAGAACGTCCAAAATCGGATCAAGACCCTCTTCCCCACAGCCTACAGCTTCCCGCCCGTCCCTACCAACGTCACCGAATTCACAGCCCAAAACCTCTCCAGCCGACCTACCTTTTTCGGTTGTGACTCCTCGACAGACGCTCCTCTCGTCATCTACCTCGCCAACGGTGGCCCACCGCGAGACGGCTCGCCCTCGTTGTTGAACCAACAGCCGGGATACGTGCCCACGTCTGAACTGGAGCAGATGTTTGATCAGACGTACGTGATCGGGACGCAGGGGTACCCTGCTGCCGGTAGTGGGAATGAGACGATGGACCCGGAGTGGCCTGCGTGTTTGGCGTGTGCGGTGGTGGATCGGGCGAGAAATCGGAGTGGGATCATGAGGAGTGGGGTTTGTGAGACGTGTTTGACGAGGTACTGTTGGAATGGGTCGACGGTCGGGTTAGCGACGACGACGAAGAATGCGGGGGTGCGAGGTGTGGGATTGGGATTGGGAGGATGGGGTTTGGTGAGTGGGGTTGGGATGGCGGTGGTGGGATCGTTGTTGTTGTTGTGATGATGATGGAACGCGAGAATGATGGACGGCGCGTTGGGTGGGGTAGGGTGGGATGGTTTGGGGCCTTTTCTTTTCTTTTTCTTTCTCTCGATGTACTTGTTTATCACCGATCTCTCGCCTAGCGGGTCGTTCACCGTCTGCGATCGTTTGGGGCCTGGAATGGACTGTATCAATACACTTTGGCGGGTCCTCTGGCGCACGATCGCAGTGCAATGACTGGTTGAGTCTCTGAGACTGAGAGTATAACTCGCGTTTGGAGTCATCGTTTGACCGTCCTCGGACCCTGTTCGTGCACCGGTTCTCACGTGTTGAGTGTCTGTACTCCGCTCTCGAATTTCGAGTATCGATCTTCCATGCCTAAGATAGTCCTCTGTCAGGATGGACTCGGAGGTAATGCTGTTTTTCCTCATACAGGCGTTCGAATTCCTAAGATACGAAATGAGTAGTGACAGATGCTAGGTCCAGCGTAATATCCCCGGTCGGTCGTGTCCACGAGGTGAGCAGCTTCAAATGAGTCCCAGTTCCGTCGAACGAGGTCGAGCAAACGTTCTCATAATGCGCGGCACGATCACCGGGAGAGACTGACGAGAAAACGTGACGTATGACTGACCGAGGGCGAGAGAGATTGAAAGAGAGGCGATCATACATATCAATCCACGGACCATCATGGTAGGGGCGAGTTCCTGGTAGGAAGAAGGGGGACGCTGGCACGCTGCTGGTGGTTCGCAGTGGACGAGGCGATAAGAATGTAGAAGGATGCACCGAGTGATGTCACAATGCCATCGCGTTAGTATGATCGTCGACGAACGTAATTCCTACACCCTCGTTCGGAATTTGTGGGCTACGATTTCAAGTTGTGAACATGCTGTAAAGCTCGGTGGATAAGTCATTCACGCAAACACACACTCAAAATGATGTGCAATGTTCACACAGTGGACCCACTGACGCCCAAGTTTGGCCCAAGCGATGTCTTGAGCAATACAAGGCTAGTTTGAATTAAACAACTCTCACCCGTTCGTCAAGGTTTTTGCACTGATTATTCATCTCCTTGTCTGTGACTCATTCCTACCTCCATCTAGACGCACGGCCATGGAGGTCTCGCCGACGGAGAGCAGGCCGATAATGACCATATCAACTGGTCACCCTGATCCCGACATGTTAACTTCTATAGCGTGGCTTCCTGGTGACCGTGTCGTCACTTGCTCAGACGGCGGTACTGTACAGATCTGGAACTCGACGGACGGGACACAAGTGGGTTCTTCAATGGAGAACAGGCAACTCGCCACGTATATGGTGGTCGCTAAAGATGGGAGGATCTTTGCATATTCTTGGAAGGTGAAACATCTGGTGGTATGGAGCGTGGACACGCAGGAAGTGGTAGAGTCCATGGGCTCAAAACTTGATCTCTACGGTCGTGTTCGACGGATGGCGTTGTCCCCAAACGAAAAACTCCTCGCCACTTGTCACGACGAGTGTCTTGTCTTCTGGGAGATCGCGGGGGCTATGCGAGTCAAACATTCCATCCCATCTGCCGCCCCCAGTTCGGCATGTTTCTCTCCAGATAGCGGGCAATCCGTGATGTCCATCAAGGTCGGATTCACCGTTTTCGATGTGGAAACCGGTGAGAGTATCCTTAAGCTGGACAGTATTGAACACGACGTGTACAAAATTCGGTCTATCACATGGTCACTCGATGGAGCACGGTTTTTCTGTGGCTATCAGACCGAGGTCGACAAGGGCAACATCCGCTGTTTTAGATCTGATACAGGCGAGCCCGCAGGAGAGCCATGGGTTGTGCACCGCACTAGTTTTGTGGAGCATCTATGTCTCTCACCTGATGGCAAGCATCTCGCAGGTGTCAATCGCACGGCGAAATTGGACAAGCGGAAACTAATCACTGTTCGCTTTTGGGATGCGGAATCTGGGAAACCTACCAGAGAGCTGCTCCCCCATAAATCAAACGTGCGTGCAATGGCATTCTCGCCTTCAGGAGAGTTCATGGTCTCTGCCGAATATGACGAAGGAAGACTCGACGTCTGGCGTGTCCCCTCGTGGAATGATGATCGAGAGGTACTACTGTTTGTTCACGATCGGTTTCTTAACTCACCTCAATACTATAGGACCTAGATCCCCTCCTTGACGTGCGTTCCGTGGCTCGTTATGCCTGCTGTTTCTGACCTTGCATACGTATAGATGTCAGCGGTGGTCTCGCCTGATACCAGCGGTCCTTCGACTATCCCTAACCTTGATTTTTTCGATGTGAGTTTGGATACCATACATGTCTCCGTCGCGATACCTCCCGCTGACGATCATTAGATCCCCGAACCACGTCGACCCGCCCTTCAAGATCGCTTGCCAGCGAGACATAACCCTTCCCGTGACATTCCCCGCGTGTAGCAGCAGAAATCAGCACTCCCTTGGCGGTGGTGGAACAATATCCCTCGCCTCGTATTCAATCGGGTGCACCCAGTGTATCCGGGACATGCGCTGCAAGTAAGCTACACACTCTCCCGCTCGTCACGAATACTCAAGTCTGTCTCTGGCACAGCGCACGGCCGTCGCGTCAGCGGACAGCGTGAATGATGAGAGTGCACATTCACGTACTGCATCCGGAGACGACCCACCGTCCACGATCATTGTCGAATCGTCTTCCGGAGAGGAGAGCACTGCCAGTGAGGGTTCGATGGATGCTCCGAGTCCCGCGGCGGACCTCGAGGTCAGCCGGGTCGGGTGTTGTGGTCTGTTTGCTCGTAGACAGCCTGGTGCGACCGCAGCTCGGGGACCGCGAGATGTTCCTCAGAATCCTCAGCCGGCCGTCGATCGGGTGTCGCGAGGCACCTCTCCACTTGACTTTGGCAACACATCTATCCCCGTACTTTCCCTCATCCCCCCTGTATCGCAAGACATTTTGGACACCTCCGCCGTTGTATGATCGATCGGCCCTCGTTCTCTCGTGCGTTACCTGGCGATGGCTTGACTTCAAGGATGCCCATTATGACGGGATGGATTTCGAAGTAGCATCGGGTGAGTGGGTGCAGGGAAGAGGGAGTCCAGTGTCTGGGGACGACACCGACGCAGGACGCAAAACAACAGGAGCTTGAACAAAATTGGAGCAATAAATGAGAGGCTGTATCAACCGGGATGGACTCTTGGATGGAACTTCTCGACGCTAAACCGTTGGTTGATACGGAACGTATTCCGGGAGTAGTGGTCGAGTGGTGTCAGAATACCATCTGGTTATGATCAAGACTTCTCCCTGCACCCTCGCGCGAAATATGTGCGCTCAATTTTGTGAACATCAGATATTCTGGTGAAAAGCGACAAATCGTCCCAGCCAACGCGCCGAAATGATGTCATTGTCAAATGTTCACACAGTGGACCCACAGACGCCGACGTTTGGTGTCTTGAGCAACATGAGGCTGGTTTGAACCAAACAGCTCTCACCCCGTCGAGGTTTTTGCACTGATTATTCATCTCCTTGTCTGTGACTTATTCCTACCTGCATCTAGACGCACGACGATGGAGGTCTCGCAGGAACAACCGACGGGGCCCACCCCCCCCAGGCCGGTATTGACCATACCAATATGTCTGACGGTACGAGCGACGGCTTCACCGGGACCGGATACGATCATCCTTTCATATTCTGCAAGTGATTCCCTCACGATGGTGGATTGGCCGATTCGTATTATTCTGCGCCGTCCCTACCAACGTCACCGAATTTACGTGTGTGACGGTTGGGAAATACGACGAGTGCGGGGGGCGAGGCGCGGGGTTGCGATGGCGGTGGTGGATCGTTGCTATCCGTGATGATGATGGAACGGAAAAGTGATCGACAGAGCGCTGGGCGTGATGGTTTTGTGTGTTCTTTTCGACGGGTTTGTTTATTATCGATCTCTCGCGTAGCGGGTCGTTTCACGATCTACGGATCTAGTCCGGGGAAGGGGCGGATACAATGCGCTGGACGCACTTTGAGGGGTCCTCTGGTTGTCCTCTGGCGCCCGATCGCAGTGCAATAACAATGTATGAGAAATATGATCCCATACGAACACGCACCACCACGAGCGAATGAGAATATCCGGGGGAACGCAAGGCGCCGTGCTGAGACATTGGGAAAGCAATCCATAGTGCCAAGCATACCACATGGACGAAATAGACTAAGCTGTGAGGGGTCCCGGTTCGTTCTAAAAAAATCGAAAACTGAAAACTGGTAAAAAGTTCTCAAGACTCGTTCAACTCCCAGCTGACACCACAGCCACAGCCACCTCTAGCCTGAGGGTTCCCAGTGACGCGGAAAGAGCTCCCGATGAGTTCGGTAGCGTAGTCGATGGTGGAACCGTTGAGCATGGGGAGGGAGATGGCGTCGATGTAGAGGTTGGAGGGACGAATGTCTGGGTGTGTTAGGTGACTGATCGAGGTGCAGGTGGGTGAGGAAATGGGATGAGTAAGGGGGGAAATGAGGAAATGGGAAGTGAAACGTACTAGTCCTCTGGAGCGCGCGTTGGTGCAAGTTGGAGTTTGTATTGGTATCCGTGACATCCCCCTGATTCGATTGAGATATGGAGTGCAATGTCTGGGTTGTTCTCCCGCGTGGATATTCGTTGGAGTTGCTGCGAGGTGAGTGCATGATCGCATAGATAAACATAGTACCCATCTCAGAGGGAAGACGTACCTCGGCTGCGCGGGTGGTGAGGGTGACGTTGATATGGTCTGTGGGTATCACCTCTGCGTCGAGTTCTTGAGCTTCTAGGTCTGAGACGGTTGGTGAAGTGAGGAGTATGCTGCGAGCTTTGGGGATTTCGGTGGTAGGGGTGGATGTGTGTGTCGCTGTCGCTGGGGTGGACATGTAGCGTGCATGCGTTCGCGAGGGATCATGGTGGGTCGTGCGAGGTAGATGGAGGAGTGATGATGAGCTGGGAGTGTGGAAGTATCCGTGCGAGGTGAGTCTGCAGCAGGTTGGCGTTTTAAAACGACGGAGTATGGCAAGACTGGTCATTCCGAGTGGAAGTATTGGTAATACTCATAGCTAGAGAGGTGCGCTTGAAGTAAGACCAGCGCTGACGTAATGATCTAGTCGATCTACACCAACCAAAGCTGACCGACTTTGACCGCTCCCTTCACCATGGCCGACAACGAAATTCAGATAAACATAAAGGGTATGTCTCCTACTCAACCCTCAGATTTACAAAGTTATATCAATCCATATTCACACAGGTCCCAGCGAGCTCAAGCTCCAGATAACCATCAGCACAGACAACACCGTCTCGGAGCTCAAGCAAGCCATCGCCGAAAAGTCTGATGTGGCAGCCGATAGACAAAGATTAATCTATTCAGGTATATCCACTCCCCCGTCGTCTCCATCACAGTCACTCAATCTGCCCTATCATCGACAGGCAGGGTATTGAAGGTAACCTCTCCTTGTCACATCTCTCTCGTCCCCATTCATTCACACCCGTCGTTTGTCGTTTCGGCGATAGGATGACGATAAATTATCAACCTACAAGATCCAGACGTCCCATACCATTCATATGGTGAAAGGCGCCGCTGCTTCGTCCTCGACGGCACAGCAACCATCGGCTTCTTCTCAACCGCTTCCATCCATGCAAGCTGGCCAGAGCCCACTAGACCCTCTCACCCAACTCAACTCACACCAAGCCTTTGGTGCACTCGCTGGATTCGACCCGTTCGCCAACATGGGGGTCAACCCCACCGATCCTAATATGGTATGTTTGCGTTCGCAGGCACTCGAATGGAACCCCCCTGACACGGACACGATCCTTGGCTTGGTGACAGATGCAAGCCATGCTAGACTCGCCCGAATTCATTCGACAAATGTCAAGCATGATGTCAAACCCTGCCATCCTTGACCAAGTCATGTCGCTCAACCCTCAACTATCCGCAGTCGCACCTCAAGTACGGGACTTGTTCAACAACGAACGTTTCCGGGCAATGATGCGAGTCTCTTTGCATTATTTTTGATTTCACTCTCTGATCCCCGACGTTTTATCTCGCAGGTCGAATCCGGAGACGCTCAGAGCGATGATACAGATGTCCTCTCTCATGCGTGACGGGGGTGGCCCCCTTGGCGGTATGGGTGGTATGGGTGGTGGAAGCAGCGCTTTCCCAGCTCCAGGCGTACCTTCCACCGGAACGACGACAACATCGACCACCGATCCGGCCAGCCCAACATCCCAATCTCAAGTACCGCCACTCAATCCTTTTGGATTTTTCCCTCCACCGCAGCTAGGCCAGACGGGCACTGGCGCTGGGACCGGAGCGGGAGCTGTCCCAAACCTGTTCAACCCGGCATTGTTCCAGCAGATGCAATCCGCGTTCAGCGCTCCTCCTTCCACACCCGCTGATTCAAGGCCGCCCGAAGAGCGGTTCCAGGTACAGCTTCAGGTACGTCGTGTGTTTTTTTCATTTTCGCGCGCTCGGGTTTCTCGCGCGTAATACTCTCGTTTGTGCATTCGCTGACCCGTCTTTTTTTTCATTTTCGTCCTCACCCCCCTTCCCAACCCGGCACTGGTGTAGCAATTGCAAGACATGGGTTTCACCAATGCATCGCAGAACGTACGCGCCTTGTTAGCGACGGGCGGGAACGTTCATGCCGCCATAGAGTACATTTTAGGTGGAGGAGGGTTGTAGATCCATGTGCGACTCGGAGCCTCGGAGGGAGAGGAGAGCAGGAAGGACTTGAAGGAAGTGTGTTGTAACGTAACATGTATTTTCGTGCCCCATCCCTGTGTTGTGTAGCAGCATCGTGTGCTGCAGTACTGGCAACTTGTAGGCTGGCACATGCCTCAGCTGCAACCTATCACAACAGTAGCACAGTGTGTTCAGTATTTCTAAATTGCAATGCTGAGAAACTCTGCCATTGGACTCGAATCCCTTCTGTTCTGCAGGGTGGGGTTGGCTGGTAGATCTAGTAATTCTTGTCACCCATGACAACATGGACAATAACATAGTTTTAAGGTGCATAGACTTGTGGTTTTGTGCTGAATACATTATGCCTAAACAGACATGATTTCTACTAGTATATGTGACTACAAGTGCAGTATATTGAACAAGGAAGTCAGTCTAGCTGAGGACTATTAACACAATGCCTGAATTGATCACAGGAGAACATGAATGAAAAAGTATAAGAATAAGAATAACAGGTTGTTTGAGTACTAGTTGTGGATGGTTGTCAGTTAGGTTGTAGGATGACATAAGCATGTGATAATCCCGCGCAAACGATGGTCTATGCCGCACAATCACTCATCCTGCGAACACCGTCGAGGAAGAAAAAATATCCATGTTAAGCGGGTGTGGAATCACGACAAAGATACAAGCGTAACGTATTAGAAGAGACACTACTACCTCCAGAGCAACACGCGATGCCATTTCTATTACATCGACGACGACGTTTTCACTTGTCCACTCAATCCTCCGACCTTAGAAGCACTCTGTAGAGGGAAGAGAGGCGTGTGTGAGATAGGCGAGTCAACAAAACGATGGAGAGGGACGTACTGCGGTGAACAATACCAGGACCGGACTCGTCGTACTCTTGCTTGGAGCACCACAAGTTCTGGAAGGTGCTGAGAGACGCAAGGATAGAACCACCGATCCAGACCGAGTATTTCCGTTCAGGAGGAGCAACAATCTTGACCTATCGGAGATGTGAGACGAGAGAAACACAACCATGAATGCGATGCACGGACCTTCATGCTCGAGGGCGAGAGCGAAGTCAACTCCTTTTGCATACGGTCAGCAATACCAGGGAACATGGTGGTACCACCAGAGAGGACGACGTTGCCGTAGAGGTCACGACGAATGTCAAGATCACACTTGAAGATCGAGTTGTACCTATATCCCTGGAGTGAAGATCGTGCAGTGGGCAAGTATCGAGAAAACTTACGTCGTCTCGTGAATACCAGCAGCCTCAAGACCAAGGAATGCAGGTTGGAAGAGGGCCTCGGGTGCGCGGAACCTGGCGGAAATCGATCAACGGCAAGATCACACATATTGTGAGATGTACCCACCGTTCGTTTCCGATGGTGATCACTTGACCGTCGGGAAGCTCGTAGCTCTTCTCGAGGGCCGAGGATTGAGCAGCAGTCTGGAGTTCTTGCTCAAAGTCGAGGGCGACGTAGCAAAGCTTCTCCTTGATGTCACGGACGATTTCACGCTCGGCAGTCGTCGTGAAGGAGTAACCACGCTCGATCAAGTTCTTGATCAAGTAATCAGTCAAGTCACGACCAGCGAGGTCGAGACGGAGGATAGCGTGAGGGAGAGCGAAACCCTCGTAGATGGGGACGGTGTGGGTGACACCATCACCAGAGTCCATGACGATACCGGTCGTACGACCTGAGGCGTAGAGGGACAAGACGGCCTGGATGGCGACATAGAAAGCAGGGGCGTTGAACGTCTCAAACATGATTTGGGTCATCTTTTCACGGTTGGCCTTTGGGTTGAGGGGAGCTTCGGTGAGGAGGACCGGGTGCTCTTCTGGCGCGACACGGAGTTCGTTGTAGAAAGTGTGGTGCCAGATCTTCTCCATGTCATCCCAGTTCGTGACGATACCGTGTTCGATGGGGTACTTCAAGGTGAGGATACCACGCTTGGATTGGGCTTCGTCACTTTGGGGTCGAGATAAGCGCCTGGAAGGGGATGATCGCGTCGATCGAGGGGATACTTACCCAACATAAGAGTCCTTCTGACCCATACCAACCATCACACCCTGGTGACGAGGACGACCGACGATCGAACTGGGAATAGATGGTCAGAAACGAATATTTTTGAACGAGGTGTACCACGTACGGGAACACAGCACGGGGAGCATCGTCGCCTGCAAACTCAAGTGTGAGACGGGAAAGAGAAAAAGGGAACAAGTTCATGTACCAGCGACTAGAGAGCACAGTCAGCGAGATGTCGAAAAGAGAGAGAGGGAAATGACATACAGCCAGCCTTGCACATGCCGGAACCATTGTCGATGACCTGATGGAGGGGTCGGGTGAGAGGGGGAGGGGAATCGGTTGTGGTGAACTTACGAGGGCAGCTACTTCGTCTTCCATTTGATTAAGTTGAAGAGGAAATGAGTAGGATCGTTAACTTGGATCGATTCAGTGATGGATGGAGAAGACAGCGTCGCTATGGGTGGTACAGGGCTCATCAACTACTTCGGACTTTAAAACATACCCTCCCCCGGACTTTGCCGGCACAGCATAACCTCTCCCACGATACCAAAAATGGTATACCGCCAATGCTGCGCGCTGCGTCCACCGTCGTCCGCAGCGACGGCGAGAAGGTGCGACTGCGCTACGAGGACGTAGAACGCAGCATGTAATACCATGCCATGCTATGTAATGCCCAGCGCGCTTTGCCGCAACTCGACCCACTGCGGAAACTCACGCTCACCGCCTCGCAATGTCGGACGGAGATCAAATCAGTCAACAGTGGGAACCCAGATCACCCGCGCACGCTCGTGGTCTACCATCATGCATCATGATTCATGACACGACATCAGATCATTGACTCAAACAATTGACCCAGCGCCATCACCGCAAACGCGAAAAAAGTCGTTTCAACTACGATATCGACGGCTTGTCTCCCTTTTGAGCTACACATGTCACACGCCATCATCATCACCGACGAACCACGACCGATCAAAAACGACTCACACATCGTAATCCGATCGCCCAACGACAGCGCGATCCCCTGCGTCTTACTCCGAATCCGAACATGTCCCACGATAGTCCCCCCTTCCGTCTTCTCGATGCTCAGATTGGCAAGTGCGTCTTCGCCTGCGGGTCACCCGGAGCGAGGTCAACGACGTGCCCCGTCGAGGGAAAAAAAAGGGGAGAAAGGACTGACCGAATAAACTTCTGGCGTACATGTTCGCAGAGAGGAAATCACATTCGCCAGACATGGCGCCCTCGGGCGTTAAACACGACATGTTGGTCGATTTCATCACATGCTTGAGATAGTCGCGAGGATCACTTTGCAAGAAGAACAAAAAAGATTCCAGTCAAGGACCGTTCATGCAGAAAAAAAGGGGAAAGACATACGGCATCTTCGTCGATACGTTCACCCGGTTCTCCCATTCAAACTCTGTCCACATGCTCCGGAACTAGAAGAATGAATCGTCACCATCGACGGCAAACAGCGGTAGGGGTTTGGGGAATACCTGGGTCTCAGTGCAATAA